>KL269111.1:0-45015 GCA_000699545.1 Podiceps cristatus | reverse complement strand
TCTTTCCCTGCTCTGAAGTGTGTTCCCTGTCAAATGCCTATGGAGGAAATGCAGAAATGCAGAAATGAAAAGAGGAAGTGCAGAACTGAGAAACCTGTGAAATGCAGAAAAGCTTCCTACCTTATCACCCTGCCAGAGACCCTCCCCGGGATTCCCCATCATCCCTTTCTGTCAGATACTTTTAAGAGACAGATCTTAAATATATAAATTCATAACAAAAATTCATCTTTGTCCCACTAGTAAATTGATGAAAACTCCTATACTGAAGAGCAAGGAAGAATCAGAGGTGTTAATTAATAGCTTGGAGCTAATTAAAATCTAAATCTGGTGATCCTGTGACTGACTTTCTGTGCTAGATGCCCTCATTTCAAGGCAGATGACACCAAATTCTCACGAAGTGACTAAAATTGGCCAAATTTGTCATTGTTCCACATGCTATCAGAGATACAGCACTCAAGTGTCCAGCCAGCATGAGTCTTCCCAACCTAAAAAAAGTCGTACAATAAGAAAACTATGTTGAGGGATTTTTGCCTTTGATTGAGGAATCACCAGTTTATGCTCAGATCATGAGCCAGGACTAGGTTTTCTAAAAAATGAACATGATAATCAAGCACAGTCACATGGCTCCATGAGGAACCCCCAAAGTTCTTGTTATCTGCAGCACTAATTATGCAGCAAGGCAACTTTCTGAACTTAGGTAGCTTTCAGCAATAAAAAATGATTATTTGTATCATGAAAGGCAAGACGATAAAATATCAGTTCACAGTCCAGATCCTTCTTCTCTTAGTTTCAAAGGACAAAAATTATTTTAACTCAATTATTTGACTTTTGCAGTGGGTGCTAACCTGTTCTGCCCCCCATCTGCTTTCTTAACATTCTCCTGCAATTTTTTTAGATACTTTGCACAGTCAAGTAAAATTATTCTTCTAACAATTTATGGTGGTTCACCCTGGTGCAGCAAAACACACAAGTGGGCATTTTGCTGAGTGTGACCGTAATGTCATGAAACATGGGATTATGCGTGGTTTAAAGGTCACATATATGACTTCCCGTCTTGCTGGGCTTAAGTTTTCATGATGGCATCAGTGAGCACAGGTGATACTTTCCATGTATTATGTGGGCTACCTGCAGTGTGAGCAAAAGGCTGCTGGTCTGATTTCTGCTTGACTTAGGATCTTGCTCCTCCATCAAAAGTCGTTTTGGGCCAAGAGCTTGAGGCTGAAGGAGAGGAAGGGTGCTGCTGGGCACAGCAATATGCACTCCTCTGCCCTGGGGTCGTTCTGCTCAGCAGAGCCTCGAGAACCTCTAATTGCAGTTAGTGAAGTTACAGTCCATGGTATGGTCTGCTCTTGGCCGTGCTGGTGGTGTAATGCAAGCATCTGGGGCAAGCACAAGTCTCTCTGGTAAATACAAGCAGAAGATCCAGTATCGGTGATGCTGTGAACACGATGTGGGACTTTCTGCTCCGATACAGCAGTAACTACAGAGGTAGTAGTAATATTGTCAGAAATGTGCTGGGGTTTTGTGGTTGTCCACGACTCATGCATGATGTTGTCTCTGGACCACGTGGAAAATTTACCCTCATCCATGTTGCAGTTGTAAAGAAGGGCTGAGATGAAGAATTGGGGAATGTAGTACTGTTTAATTGTGTTATGTATGATTAAGTTTTAAAACTAGACTATGATTAAAGGCTTGTAAAAGAATAACTTGAAGCAGCATTCATGGGCTTGCAAAAAGATAATATCCATTGTGTAAACTAACTGAAGCAGCGAAACATGCAAAGGACAGTTCCTGATAGAGGAAAAGAGATGTCTGGAAGACTGATTAGAACTGATTGTGTGGTTTGAGCGAGAGCCAAGAGATAACTGATCCTGCGCGGACAAGAGAGGTAACTAATGGATAAGTGAGGAAGACTATGAATGACCACCAGAGGACTCCTGAAGACCACCAGAGACCCTCAACGCGCCTGCGTAAAGAACATTTGCATATGTTAACCATTTCTTGGAAAACTAATGAATATATATAACATTTCTCGGAAACCTAATGAATATGTATGTAGGTATATGTATTTAACCTATACATTTAGCCTCAACAGGTAAGCACGTTAGGAGGATTGATCCCCCGTGCTTCCAGCACTGCAATAAAGAATACTCTACTCCATAACCGAATCTTCATTTTCTTGAAAACAGGGCAGACCTGTGAAATTCCTGAACGATGGAGCTGAGAGGTCTAAATTCTATGAAGCTGAAGAAAGAAGCAAGTGAAAAGATACAAAGAAGTCTGACATTTTGTGTCTGTCACGCAAAGAAGCATGACATTTTAAAAATAGCAGGTTGGAGAGATACAGCCACCCTTGGAGCTTTTGAGTGGATTTGGCTGAAAGCACTCAGGAATGCAGCAAGGAGCTTACCAAAATGGAGCCGAGGTTCTCCAGGCCGAGAACAGCAGTGGTGCTGCTCAAAGTGTGATTTGGGTCTGAAACACTCGTCTGAATATGGGACTGAGGATGCCAGATTCATGAACAATATTTTGTCGTTGTAATTTGAAAGTTCATTATAGTCTCTGCAGACTTCAGCTGAGCTTCATGGCATTTTGCTGTCATATTTAATATTTGCTTTTTTTTTTTTTTTTTTTTTTCCTGTAAATATTTAACTTCCCAGTGTGATTTTGTGAACTGGTTGCCCTGGACTGAAGTTGATATTTTCATCAGACTATTCAGATGGAAACCCAAATATATGATGCATAGTCATATTATAACAATTTATATCTTTAAAACCTATTAGACTGCTGTAGACAGAAGGATTTAATGCGGTTTGAATGTTGGGTTTACGCACAGGAACATTAAATGGTGTTATCTGTGTTAGCAGCTTCTGGATGGAGTTGCACTTCTGAGAATGGGAACAGTAATGCAGGAAGGATCCGAGGGTTTAGTATTTGCCTGCAAAAAGAGTAATATTTAAGTGACTGTCTTCCCCGTGGTGTTTAATCCCTGCCCAACTCTTGCTGTCCATAAAGCTTTGGCTCTGATGCTGGTGCTGGAGTTCTTTACAAAGTATTCAAGAGCTGTAAAGGGTGCTGGCATTTTGGACTCAACTTGTCTGCTCAGAAGAGGTTGAAAAGTCACTGAATCAGACTCTGGAAGAGCTGTTCCTAGTTTTATAGGTCATATGAGTGTGACCCTCGCTTTTTCCAAAAAGAACTACCTGAGATAAAATTTTTAAGGTTAATGCAGGTTTTGCATTTTGAACAAGAAAAACCGAATCCAAGTAATGTTTTCAAGTTAGACACAAAACTTTTCAACTTTTAGAAATCTGTTGAGTTGCAACTGCAAATCGTACCAGCAGCTTTCTTATGTGGTTGAAGCAGATTTTCAGTGCTGAAAACCTAGAAATGTGTTTTGGAACCTGAGTGACAGTCAAAGGTCTGTTGGCAGTAGAGATAATATTGTATTTGCTTCCACTGAGCACTGAGGTGAGAAGGGCTGTTTGCAGTATGGAGGTTTTCTGAAGTGTATTTACCTCCCTGAATGTCGTGTCTTGAGCAACGATGTGGGAAAGAAGCGCTGGCGTGACAGCTCTGTTAAACCCTGCTCACAGCATGGCCTGAGCTACGGCAGCGCCGGGCTCTCACCCACTGGGACATCAGCCCTGGGAAACAGCAATTAAAACATCCCCACGCAGGGCTGTCTGCGGGGTATTTCAGGTCCAACGCCGTCATGGCCGGAGAGGAAAGCACACAGCGCTGTTGGTGTCCCGAACATCACGTGTGGGCAGAAGCGAGGTGGGCAGGAGGCCGGGGTGCCTGGCAGGGGTCGGCGAGGGCAGCTGGCAGGGTTTCCAGCGGGGACGGGGCTATTCTTCCGCTTGCCCAGTACAGGCAGGGACTGCGACTGTAAGAAATAATGTTCTGTTCTGTATCGCTCCCAGGGGGACGCCGTGAGCTGTTGCCCGGCTCTCGCTTTCACCTGGGTTCCAGCCTGCGCAAACCGCAGGGTCGTCATCGGTGAGCTCGGGCTGCTGCCTGCCTGGGGCAAAGCTGAGGAGAACCCAGCTTCACTGGTGGGCTTTGGAGCAAAACCAATGCTTTATTGGCCAAGACCTGTGTGGCCTCTTGCTGGTGTTACGTGTTGGACGTCCTTCAGAGGTTTTTACTGTCCTCACATGGGAAAGAAGCCCTGGATGAGGCAGTGTTACATGCCTGCATTCTCCAGTCTGTGTTTTAATTGTGCTTCCTCCCTTCATAGTTCCTTGCTGTGGGAATTATGGCTGAAAAGGTTTTGTAAGAGAAATACGGCCGAGATGGTTTGTACCTAGGAGTATCAGATGTTTCATTTCAGAGTGCCACGAGCCCTTCTTCAGAAATAAAAATCACTTGAAGGTCTTCCTCTGATCATATTTTATTTATTCTGAAATAGGTAAAATTTCACTTCCACAGCCTGTCATCTTGAACTCTGAAAACTGGGTTAGCTGTTACATCTGTGTGGCTGGCTACGGAGGGGAGATTCAGCTGCCGCGCCGTGCACGTCTCCTGCTGTGCCGCATCCCTCTCGCAGGTGAGCTCCCCGGGCTCTGCTTTTGTCAGCTCTTCCTTGGGATGAATGCAGGCAGCAGAAAAAAATGAATTGTCCGTGTTCTGCAGCTCAGATTTATCTAGAGATTTCACCCTCACATGATTAAAAAATTAGCAAACCAATCTGCAGTCCTGCACAAGGTGTAGGATGGCAAAAAGATTCATGACTGCACCAAACCCTGATTTGTTTTTATCACTCACTTCAAAGGATATGGATAAGTAGTATTTTCCAGAGAAATATAGTTAATCTTTTTCAACGCAAGGCATGAAACAAAACTAAACAGAAAATTGTTGAGGCAATTTTATTGAAGAAAGGAATAAAAATGCTCACACTAATAGCAAAGTACTTATTTATAGGAGTATGTTATGGTTTGTGATCATCCCTGAAAGAATCATCGTAATATTTTTAAAAAATTCTGGCCTGCCTTTCTGGCAAGTATTTGGTTAAATGGATGGTTTTGAGAATACGCCCTGCTCTGCTGTTGTTGACGCTAAGGATTTGTCATTTCAAGTTAGAGGACAAAATGGTTTGATGTTTCCAAAGATGGGGGAATAATCCACACACCTGTCCCTGGTGCTGGTTGCAGGAGAGGTTCATCCCACTGTCAGGCAAAATGGGGATTTTATTCCTGCTCTATACTTGATTCAGGGTGAAAAACCTACAAATGCTGTTTAACTTGATGCTGCGGTCATTGCAGTATAATGCGGCAGATAATAAAAATACAAGGTCTAGCTTCAACTGCTCTGACCTGTATCTATAGGGACCCTTGCAGGCCTGAGTTATTCAGGCAACTGCTGGCAAGATGCAAGGCTGAATTGATCTTAATATCATAAATCCACCGAGCTTTTATAAACACAAGAGACCGGGTAACGCTGGTCTTCAACCAGACATGCCACCTCTGCTCTGCCGAGGAGATCACTGCTGTTTTTTCTGGTTTTGGAGGTAGAGAGGCTGCAGTTATTCTGGAGAGAGAGATGTGGGCAGGCAATGATTCAAAGTCTCCCAAGCCATTGATTTGCTTTACGGGAACAGCCTGCAGTTAAATAAATCCGGAGAACTATGCTAGTGAAGATGCCCTTAACAACCAGCCCAAGAGGGAATAAGGTGCAATGGGAAAAGTCCAGCATCCTGGGAATTACCATCAGAAAAAAATAAAGCTATTTGTATCTTTCTTGCAGGCAAACTGGTTTTGGAAGTAGCTGACCTAAAAATAAAATAGGCAACACTGACACCTCCCCTCAAAGTCTTCCAGGGTGCATTTGCTCTGTGTTCAGCACCTGACTACCTGTTCATGTGCTCCGCTGGCGTACTGCCGTCCCGGGTGCCCCGAGGGACGGGGCTGGCAGAGGTCTGAGATCCCTTTGGTTTGTATTTTCTCTTTGGAGAACGCGTTTGCCTGCCGGCTCCGAGAGCCAGCCAGGACGGTGGGTGGGCGGCTGCCGCAGCTGCAGGCTGTGCGGTGCGGGCGCTGGTTCCGGCAGCCCCTCCTTGGCTGCCTGTGAATGTGCTGGGTTTGAGATAAAGCAGAAGAACAAGTTCAGGAGAGACTGAGACTCGTGTTTCCTTTCTCTTTTCATTTTTTCCTAAATTCATAGTGTTGTGATGAGTGCGTCCAGGCAGGCTGCAGAAGGCTCACCTCCTGGTCAGGTTTCTATCGGACAACGGCTTCACCTGGCATTTCCCACATTTTGGTGGAAATACCTTAACAGGTGTTGAGTGTCAAGACTTCATCACGGAAAGCTTTAATTGCTGTGCAAGCACTTGAAGAGTAATGCCTAGAGATTTAGGAAATAAATGTCATTTCAGATTGGTAACTGGCTTTCTCCAGCTTCAGATAAGTGGTTATTTGGCTCCTGGATATATACTTTATGCTGCAAGATACAGTATTATTTGCAGCGTGTGGTTGGAGCTCTGTGTGTGCTCCCGATGCTGCAGCTGAGTTCCCGTGGCCGTGGTGGAAATGGATCTCTAAGAAATGGGATGGGGGCTCTGCTGCTGCAGCTTTTGGGGGGGAAAGGGGGAAGTGGGGGGGCCCTGGGCTCTGCTTGCAAACGGTTATTTGCTCAGAAGGCAAGCAATTAAGTGACAAAGGATTTTGGTTATCCTTTGCAAAAAAAATCAGGCTTTCTTCCCTCCAACACTGTTCTGTGTTTGTGTGAAAACATAATGACAGTTAAATGAGCTTTGTTAAATCTTTCATAAAACACATTAGCTGTGAAGAAGGCAGAGGAGTTTAAAAATAAAGTCTAGCGTTTTCCCTGCAGAGACTCCTACAAATACTGAGGTCTGCAAATCTGATTCCTACATGCAGTTGCTCATTTTTGCACACAGAAGTTCCCGTAACTGGCTGTTTCAAGAGAAATCTCATGGATGCTGAATTTTCTTCTCTTCTATCTGAAGTAATTTTTCCCCAATCCAATTCCATCTGAAGTCCATTTTCTCCATTTTTCTCTTTTTTTTCAAATGGGCCAATTTTTTGTGCAAATGTGATAGTGTTTTTAGGTCCACTGTTTTTTGATGAATGGTCGGCTAATTATTTTTAAAGGATCTGTACAGAGAAGAAAAGAGGTAGGCTTTTGGGGACAGCTATGAATTTCTTAGATAATCACATTTCCTGAGTATAAGTGGTTTGATAAACTACCCCTGGATATGAAACCCTGTAGGAGAGCAATCCAGCTCTGCATTTTACAGAGATTTTGGGGAAAAAAAAAAAAAAGGCTGTACGTGCTCAAATGCTGATGTAAGTTATATCCCAGGTGAATGGCAGCTGTATTTCCAATTTCAATGATTATCACAGTGTTACTTGGATTTGTCTTGTACTAACTAAGTTTTAGCATGTCTCAGCTTTGTGTTAGTATCTTTTTTCTTGTATTAACATCTAAATTCAAATTGAAAAGCATGTACCTTTCACAAAATTAATCTAAAAGTCTTGAAAAACAATTTTAATTTGTGTTTATTAACTGATGCAAAACTTTTGCCCTCTCTTTTTTTCTTATTTATATTCCTCGATGCCTATTTTATCTGGCTATCAAGTCCCCAACACAGTGAATTTTTGCTGCTTAAAATAAAGCAGTTCCTTTGCAGGCCAATGAATGCGCTTCTACATCTGGCAGACAAGTATTTGGCTTCTGTGCTTCACTAACCTGTGCTGATGCTCTGAGGAGGGGGTTGTTGTTTCTGTGTTGATCCTGGAAGTGTTGGTGTGTTCTGACATCTCTGCCGTGACTTATGGCAGTTCAGAATAGCAAATAATATCGCTAACTTCATTTTGTGCAGAATAACTGATGCGAAGCAGTGCAGCTTTCTGTGCGCCTCTTTGTTTAACAAGGGCTATAATTTGTGCAGCATGTGTTTGGTGTGGAAAGACAATTTAATGGAGGCATATTTCTTCCCATTTACAAATCAAATTCTCCTAATAAACGATGAGTCAAATCACAGGGAGCTTAGGGAGAAGCTTCGTCTCTCATGTGCTCTTTTCTTTGCTGGATAGTGGGTGGTTTGAGGCAGCAGCCACATTTTCCCACATTTCCCTGACAGTCCAGACCAGAGCTCGATGGACTATTGCCTTTAACATCTCACAGAATATTATAACAGGACCGTAGAAGAGGTTTCTATAAAAAATATCATCTTCTTTTCTTTTACCTTTGCCTTTTGTAACCACAAACCACTGTATTTTTAGTGTAGTTTGAGGCAGTGATCAGAATGAAGATGTTAAACTCACACTGTGAAACCAGTCTGTCCTGCAAACTGCGTATTTGGTGTTTGGAGAGGGATGGAGTAGTGTATGCCATATACAAGCTCCCTTCAGCCCTCGGTTTGGGCTTAAAACTCTGAATTAAAGACCTGGGGGCAAAATTGTCCCTTCTTTGAACTCTCAGTTGGGAAGAGATGCTGCCACAGAGAGCTCAGACCCACGTTTCAGCCAGCTCTGTGCTGGCAGTTAAAGGTCACTGCCACAAAATAAGAGAACAAAATTGTGCAGAATGAGAACGAACAGGATTCTGGTCATTATAATTATCTCTATTAAGGGTCAGGGTGTTTGGGGTCAGGGTCCCTTGAGGCAGGTTTTGGGTACTGCAAAGCAAAGGGGCAGCCTCTGTCCTACCTTTGTCCCACGGTTCAGCCTGAGCTGACTGTCTCTTGCTGGCATCTCTGAGGGCTTTGGTGGTGACCTGCTATGAGGACATGTTGGTGCTTCTGATATTTCTGGTTTGCCCTGCTATCTTCTGTGACTCAGTATGGAGCTGTGGGTTTCCTCATTCATCCTCTAAAGCGGGAGCTGAGTGATATGGGCGCAACCTGTGTGACCTTCCCAACCTCCTGTTTTCTTGAGCTCCTTTTTTTTTTTTTTTTTTTTTTTAGTAGAATAGAGTTCTTTCTTCCACCTTGTCATTTTGTAAAATAGTTTTATACTTGAGTGA
This sequence comes from Podiceps cristatus, assembly GCA_000699545.1. NCBI lineage: Eukaryota > Metazoa > Chordata > Aves > Podicipediformes > Podicipedidae > Podiceps > Podiceps cristatus. The sequence goes on along the minus strand of KL269111.1, from coordinate 36,024 downwards.
TATGAAAGTGATATGAAAAGTAAAGCCAGTGAAGAGAAAGCCATGCCACACTGCCTATTTATATGGCAGAGCACTTATTGAAGCATACCCTAAGGTTTTTAAACTTTAAGGGACAGGAACTCTCTCTCAGCATAGGTCTGAATGAGTCCTAAGAGAGTGGCACCCAAATTTTAAGTGGGGTCCTTAAGAAGTGATCACTCTTGCTAAAAGAGGTCAGTCAGGGAGATGTAAAATACTTGTGTTTGGGCAACAGCAGCAGCATCTTTCTGAGGAAGATTTGAGTGACCAGGGAAAAAGGTGTAAACATGGGCCCGAGAGGTGCCTACTGGGGCAAGGCTGGTGAGATCCATGGAGACGGCTCTGCTGGGTGATGCTTGCCAGCCTTGCTGTCTCCTCTGTGCCCTGATAAGGGGAGTCTGTGGAGCCAGAGAAACCACCTGACTTTGCATATTCCAAACTGAAGTTGTACCTGAAAATACACATTTGCCATAAGCACAAGGAAAATTCTCATGGCTGCGTCACTGAAATAACAAGATACTTCCTCAAATTTAGCTGTATGTTTGATATTGACTCAAACTGGTCTGAACACACAGTGTACAGGGGTGTTGACACACCAGCCTACTCGGCAGAAACTCCATCTTATGGTCCAATTTTATATTTGTGCTTGGCCTACCATTTGATATGTGTGATAAAAGCTGCACCACATAACAATCGCAATGGGCAAACAATCAAAAAGGAGCCAAGAACTGAAAAATAGCCATTGCAAGGAGAAAAACTGAGTCCCATTGGCAGAACTGTAGATGGGAGTTTGCATTGCATCTCCTAGATACGTCTTCTTGTTATGCCAGTAAGTGTAATCTTACTACTACGAGACTGGGAAGGACTTCTGGGTCTTTTATTCCACTCTCTTTCCTGGGCCATGGCTGCAAATGTTAAACTCAAACCTGCCAGGAGAGCCCAGGGGTTTCTCCTGGTAAGTGTCCACACCTGCCTGAGCTCTTTAGAAGTGTGTTAGGTCAGGCAATTGACCAAGAGGCTCCAGATGACTAATTCAGGTGTGAACATTTAGTCTGCAGACATCTGGAGCTAGGAGAGAAGAATCTCACCTCTGTCATCCACATTAGGTGGATCATGACCAAGCTAATTGTGTGACTTGCAACACAACTGCCTTCTCAGAGGAAAGAGGAGAGAAAACAGAAGAAGAATAATAGGAAATCTAGCAGGAGGTTCAAGTTCCTTCTTTTATGTTAGAGTTGGCCTGTGTGTGGCTGTCTTCATTTTGTACCTTTTTTGTTAGATTTGTGGGTAAGGGGGGAAATGGATTGTTTCAAGATGGAGGTAAGCTGATGAGATAAAAGAAGTAAAATGAAAGAGAGCATCTGTGTCTGCAAAAATGACAGTGTTCTGGAGGCTAATACTGCATGTGCTTTCAGAAGAATTATAAGTTTTCCCGCTGTAAAGGCAATGATGTAGTTGGTGGGTTCGAGTGAGAGAAGATAGCAGTGTGGTAGGAATTACAGCACGGGCTACAGAGGTAACAGGTCTTTGTCATGCTTGTTTCCTAGTGCTTAAGAACAGAAAGTCAGGGCGGGAAAAACACAGCATTTAAGGCTGTCACGTCAGGGAGTCCGAAATATACTCAAAGTAGCATCATGACTACATAGCACCCATGTTGGTGGGTGCTCAGCATCCAGGCCTGCAAGGGGCTGATCACCCATGGTCCCACTGCAATCACTGGGAGCAGACTTTGCTGAGCAGTCCCACGTGCTCCAGCCCATAGATTTCACAGTGGTACAGACCTTCTTGTCGGTCCTGTCGTAACTCATGCTGGAATCCAGCACTCAGTTTCCTGCGGTGGACAAGAGGGCTTCGTGTTGCTGAGATGGGTGAGGTGCCACCGTGTACACAGGCACATCGCCTGCTCTCACACATCGCTGCCTGCGGATGCAGGAACCAAGCACCTGGGGTCCATGTGGCTGCTGTGGGGCTTGGGACAGGTGCTGCTGTACATGCTGGAGAGGGGGGCCATGGAGGAGGATAGGACTGTCGTGGTCTCTCTGACCATGGTTATCTTCCACACCAGCTGTGACTCAAATCCTGCAGTTGTGTGACAGATACCTGCGTCTCTTTGCTCTGCATTTGGAAATGGAGATGTCTTCCCTTGTGCTCGGCTGTGCTGGTGCTAGAGAAGGCAGGTGGCCCTTCCTAAAACCCTTGTGGTGGTGGAAGCTGAAGGTTCCCCTCCTCAGAAAGGCTATAGGGGAGCAGAGAGGGTTTGGAGAGAACATCTTTGATAATGTAAAGAATAGGAAACAACTGAGAACAACAGAGGTTTGTGATGTTTTGAAGAGAAAAAGATGAAGGAGGGCATGGTAGAGGTCTAAAAAACCCAGAGTAGCCTGGGGAGGGGGCGGACAACATGTTCACCGCCCCTTCCAATGCAAAAACTCCAGGCCAACCAATTGCATTAAAAGAAAGTGTCAAAACAACAAATGTTTGGTTTAGGCAAGATGTAGGCATCAGGTTTAGGCAAGATGCGGAGCAGGTGGCATTGGGGAGCTGTGGTTGCTAGAGGTGCTGGGGTGAAGCACTTCGCTCTTCCTTTTCTCCTCTCCCAATTCAGCTGCTACAGACCAAGAAAATCCAACTCTTGGGGGGCTCAGCCCCCTTAGCAGGGTTTCTCAGGAGTGTGCTCTGCCATCATTTCCCAGGAGATATTCCTCTTGCCATAACTGCTTCTCTCTCTACTAGTTCAGAGAAAAGACATAGGGCCGCATCCTTACCTCCCTTTCTCTGGAAGGTTTGGACCTCCAGGAAGCCTCATGCCTGAACAACTTCTAGCACAAACCTTTCCTGGAGACGGTGGCCCAGGTTTATGCTTTACCCAGGCTGTGGCAGGGCAGAGATGGACTGCAGCTTCCCCGGTATGCTCCAGACTCCACACCATCTTCAGTCAGGCAGCATAAGATGCTGTCTGTGTGCCTCGGGAGGTTCCTGTTCAGAAAGCAGAGAGAAAGGGGCCATCAAACTTTTATGGCAGGTTCTAGTTAATTTGCATGAGAACTCATCATCCACTGAAAGTGCCTGGAAAATGTTTTTATAATAGCTGTGCATGATGTCTATTCCAATCCTTTTCCATCAATAACCATATTTTCAGGACTGAATTTATTCATGAAAACCCAGAGGCTCTCTGAGAAGAAGTCTGAACTGCTAGAGAAGCCAAAGATGATGGAGTATTAATTGTGAATTTAAAAACCTTTGCTTTAAAAATGTACTTATCCTTTGTGCTCTGAACAGCGTAGTTTTACCCTGAATTTGTTCTGGTATATCAACATTACATGGTCCTGTGCTAAGTAGCAACAGCTGAACTGCTTTATATATTCAACACTGTAGTTATGTATCTTATGCAAAATGCTTCTACAGTGACAAACTATGAACAAGTGTTTCCTGCTCGTCTTTGCCATTCCACTAATGATTTTAGAGGCCCTAACATATCCCACCCATGTGTCTTTTCCAAGCATCAGTGTTCTAATTTTTGGAGCTGTAACTTGTCTGGAAGCTACTCCATGTCCTTGGTCACCTCTGTCTCCCAACAGTTTCCACTGTCTTCTTTTGGGAGGACTGCACAGAAAATTAAAACTAGGTGTATAGACTGGCACAATACTTTTTGTCACAAAACAAAGGAATTATGGATGCTTCATCCACAAAAGAGACCCTTAGACATGACCACTGCATAAATAAAATGTCCTTGGAATGAAATCCCTAAGTGAATTTTCACAATAAACTGCTCTATTTGCCTGTCTTTCTCCTTTCCTTCTGAAGTGTATGAGAACATCTGCCAGCTTTGCATCTGCCAGGGTGGAACCCTTTTCCTCATTGCCTGTTTTCCTATTTCTGTCCAGCAACATCTATTACCTGGACCGTGCTTCTTGGCGTTTCAACCATCTACATTACGTTACTCAAACCCTCCCTTGGAAGCATAATGGCACTGTTCAAACTAATAGTGATAACCATATAATGAAAGCTACCACACCTTTTGGCTACTTTCATCTTAACTGTCTAATCAACTCTCCTTGTCAGGGGTTGAGGAAATATTAGTGGGTAAACACTTATGAGTCACAGGGGTTTCTAGAAGTCACCTGCCTGGGGAGCAGGAAAGTGCTTGGGCTCACGTAATCCCTCAGCCAGAGCTCTCTGCGATTAGCATTGCATCGCTGGAGGTGGGTTCAAACAGACCTGCTTCTGCCTCTCCTCCCCCCCTATAGAAACACACGTTTTACATGCTTAATCATCAAGTAGCTGTTTTGAAAAATAATGTTCATGTGTTGTTCTTGAGTCATCAGTGTCAATTCATACCAAACTAAATCCCACTGTCAGGGTAGTAGGAGCCCCACTTTGGTTTACCAATAGAATCAATCATTATTGACTACTTGTACTATAAAAGTCTATTTATACCATAAAAATACCTTGCTATTTCTATGAGTGTATATCAACCCTAAGATATCAGCAGAGTTAAAGCCTTGTGTCAACACATTTTTCCTCTTCTTTTCCTCCCTGCAGACAACCATCACCGCAGTCACGCTTTTCAGCTCACAAATCAGTCTTTGGCAGCCTCCTCCGCTCCTGGAGTGTTCAAGCGGATCAGACAGACCTCGTTGAACTCCTGGCTGACCTCTTCCAGGGCACTGAAGTGTCCCTCATTTCACTTTCATCTATTTCACTTCCAAACTTAAGCAAAGCAAATCAAATTACTGTCACAGTAATTCTGAGCGTGTGTCTCTACACAGAGATTAATGCAGTTGAATTTGTCCACTTTAAAAGTTAATTCAGATTAACTCCCCTGGGCCCTCTGTGCAGTAAAGCCTTCAGTAGTCTCCCACAGAGCCAGGAGGCTGGCTTTTTCCAGGGAATTAGAGAAATAAAAGTGCCTAGGGTGAGATTAATATCACTTGATCTTATAAAGCCCCTTTCTAGTCCATGCAGGGCAGTGAGGCACAGCCTCGCTGGCCTCCTCTGGACAGGTATATTAGGAAGCACCCTGGAGTGCTGAAGCAAGGGAAGCAGACCCTGATGGACGTCTGGTGCCATGTGAGATTATTCTCCCTCAAGATGGGTCAGTATCATAAATGTGAAGGAAACTATATCAGTTCTGTAATGTAATGATCAGTGGTGGCTGTAAAATCCACTGAGCTAAATGTACTCCAGAAAAATACCCCGAAGAATTACAAAGTGAAAGAGCCCAGCACTGTGAAAGGCAAAGTCCCTTGCATGTGGGAGCTGGGCTGACTAAGAATTGCTTGGAATGACTTTCCAAAAAATTGAATTTCTCTCTTTTGTTATATATTTGAATTAGTTTTCAGAACTCAGCCCTGCAGCATTACTTACCAAAAATTAGTGTGTGACACTCAGTCCCCCTAATCTCCTGTATCACATGCAAAATGGGAACTGTATAAACACAGGCATCTAGTGCCCTTAGAGATGCCAGGGAGCTCAGGCACTGGCAGGGGCTGCAAGTATAGCACAGGATCCATAGGACACACACGCATTTCCAGAGCAGTGAAGGGAGACCGAGAGGGAGGTCCTTAAGCATCATAGACGGCACTGATTGCCCCTGTTAAGGCAGAATTGCTCCCTTTGTATCCTTATTTTTGAACCTGGGTCCTCTCCTGTCTCCAGCTGTTGTCAGGACTGCTTTGTCAGGATAAACTTATCTTTGGGTGAAGGAAGCAAGCAAGCTCTCCTGGTGCCTTCATAGGCCTCAGGGGAACCTATGGATATAGAACAAGTACATCAGATTGTGGTTTCATCAGTATCTGAGCCAGCCTGATGGCTCCATCTTCCCTCCTGTTCTCCCTCCGGCTCCCCACTGCGTGATGGCTCTCCCGCCTTTCCTCCCGGCTGCAGACACCCTGGTTCCTCCTGCAAGATAGTTCCAGATTGTCCACTTGTTTCTGGTAGATTAGTGAGTTAAATAGGCCCAGAGCAGTGTTGCTACAGTTGGTGTTAGCATCAGGAACATGGCTGAGAGCAGGAGGGGATCGGAAAGGGAGAGTGATGCCCCCATCCCTGCTCAGCAGCAGTGAGCTCTTAAACTGGCTCAGATTACTGCATGACCCCCCAGGCCTAAACTGGGTGGTATGAACGTGTCCCTGTGTGTTTTCCTTAGCACCTAGAACATCTGTGCCGACTAGCCAATTGCTAAACCAGCCATAAACCCCCCAAAATTAAATAAAATAAAATCCTAACAAATGGTGATGCCCTTTATTGTGTCCCTCTGACATGACCTGTTTTTAACCAGGATGGAGAGCAGTTTCTGTTTGGAAAGACTCAAATTAACCTTTGTGATGTAAGGCATTCCTCTTGCCAAGAGATCAGGCTTTTCTTTTGTTCCCCATTTGCTCCTCAACACAACTCTTCCGCAACACTTGAACATGAGTTGCAAAACGACTGGACTGAGCAGCAAAATGACTGCACAGTGAGCCAGGTCCCCTCTGATTGTGCTAATTGTGTTAATTGCTGCAGTTTGTTTACCCTCTTGTGTGAATGGCATTTTTAATACATTAAACAGGTTTACTTTTGCAGAACTGTGCAGCACAGTGAAGCATGTATATATTATTTATATGAGAGATGAAACAATCAGCTAGATAACACCCTCTGTATTTGGTCAGCAGGTTGATGTTTGGTTAGTTTAATTAGATTAAGCAAGACATTGCCTAAAATATGCCTATGCTTTGTCCCAAAGTTTAAATTTGTATTCCTCCAAGGACTAATGGAAACGTTGCATTTGCTGTATTGATGTGACACCATAGGTCATCATTTGTTGTATCAATAATTTGAAAATTTTATACTATGCTTGCAAATGCCCTGGGGAAATGAGGAACTGGAATCATCCCCATATTGCAGCTGCATAAGCTGTATTTCAGAGAGGATGTGTGACTTGCGCGGTCACAGTAATATCAACATCGCCACAGGGAACAGATTTTCTCCCCAACCCATGCTGTAGATCCTGATATACCTGCACTGTATCAGGATATAGGTTCGTAGGACAGGATCACAGCAGAAATGAGGCTGGAAGGGCCTCGGTGGTCTCTAGCCCAACCTCCTGCTCTGAGCAGGGTCAGCCATGAGCACAGACCAGGTTGCTCAGGGCTTTGTCCACCAAGGTATTGAAAACCTGCAAGGACAGAGACTGTACATCCTCACTGAGCAGCTTGTTCTAATGCCGGACTGTCATCATGAAAATGTTTTTTCATGTATGCAGGACATAGAGGGAGCAATATCTCTGAACCCTGGAGGGAACTAAACTCCCGAGCTTTTTCTTGTGCCTATCCACTCCACCGGGCTCTAATATCTTGGGCAAACTCCCACTGATCTCGTTGGGATATTTGTGCTATACTTGTAGTCTCTACTGGCAAGTCTGGAGAGAAGGTCTGTGCACGTGGAGAAGGATTAGAGATTGTATTAGCACAGCAAATACCTGAACTGCATGAAGCCCTGTGAAAGGAAATGCGTACCCCATTTTGGCATCAGAACATCAGGCTATTGTGTTTCTGGAGCTGTTTTGTGAACCAAAATGCTGGCTGAGTCGCAGGCTGGTTCCACCTGTCTGCAGCAGCCAGGAGAACCCACTCGTGGCAGGAGGAGAAGGAAAAAATGTCTCTGTAAAGGAGCACTATAAGCCAAAACTGCAGAGTTTTGAAAGGGTTTCACTAAGCAGCTAGCTGCACTTGCACACTTCAATGCTTTGGGAAACCTTATCTGGAATAAAAGTCATGAATATAATAAAGTGTGTAAACAGCCTCACCCTACTGTTGCGGATATCTCAGTGGGTTAAACACAGCCAGAATCCCTATGGCAGCCAAGGGAAGATGAGTGGTGCGTCTTGCAGGTGCTGGATGAGTTGCTGAGAGTCTTTTTGACACCAGTCAACCGGAAAGCATAGGAGATGGAGGAAAAAAAACCAAGGTAATATCTCTTCTATTTTTCCTTTTCCTTTTTTTTTTTTTTTGGCAGTGAAAATGTAAGACATTCTGCGGTGAGAAAAATGAGGTTTAGAAATACTTAAACACTTAGGATTTTAACACTGAGGTGCTTGCGTGAGGGTTTCATTTATGTCTGCAAGTTCTGTATTTATTAGTTTTATACTTTAAAAGTCTTCAAGGAAAGATCATTAATGCTACTGAACTGTGGAGGAGATGAATATCTCTGGCAACCAGATTTTCTTGTGTCTTTAGGGTTTTCTTTTCCTGTCCACTGTTTTTAAGAAGTGTAGTGTCTTCAGGATTACCCTGGCTCATGCTTGGTGTGCATCAACCCAGCAGTGCAAGTAGGAGAACAGAAATCAGCTGGAGCCCCCTGGTCCAGGGCTTTGGGGCTTGAACGTGCGAGAGTGGTTTCTATGGCCACATCAACTGGTCTAACATAACTGGTATCTCTCCTTGTGGTTTTGTTATTCTGCCTTGCTAAAACATGTAGAAACAGCATGCCATGTTTCTTAGGTAGATGGATGTATGCTTCACTTTGCCCAGTGAGAACTTCTTTTGACTTCAATAGGATGTGTCTACGGGCAAAATATGACACTTAAATCTTTTAATGCTCAGGTGCAGCAGCTGGAAATAATCTTATTTTCCTGAAATCAATCCAATTAATGAGCTGAGGATTAGCTCTAGTTTGTGAAGTGCTTGTTTTTCATAAGGAAAGGATACTGGCTTTTTGCTGAAAGAGAACAGAAGAATCTATGGGTGTTTGTGCCCATGAGTGTATATGTATGCCTATAACTATGTTTATTTGTATGTTTCTGTATTCTGTTTACAGTAAGACTATTGAAATAAGATGTCCTACTTAAAGTGTGTTTTATTGTTTCTATGTTCTTTTGCAGTAGAGCTGAATGTGATACTAGCAAACAAATCTTGCCCTGGCTGTAGTAGACCAAACCCAGAACTTTTTCATGGATTTTGTAGTGTCTCTACACACTCAGAAATGTGGAACTGAGACCAAAGCTTGGCCAAAGTGCTTAGAGGATTTGCCTGAGAATTTACCATAAATTAATTTATATAAATAGTAAATAGATAGTAGTGGTTAAATAAACTTAATGTAGTAACAAATTTTAATTTGTGCCTGCCCTAAATTCTAGAACAACTACACAAGGTTTTGTGTGTGAAGAGAAAGCCATGTTTTGTTTCAAGTTTGCTTCCTTCATTGAAACATGTACCTAAATTGAAAATGTACCTAGAACTAACCTAGCATTAGCTCTGGCAAGAGTTAGATCAGCTTTTCTGTTCCTTCTGCTGAAATGGATTTGTTCTGCCGAGAGAGCTGCATGGTTTTGGAGCCCGAGTCATTTAGTGTTCTGTGGATCTGATCCTTCAGTCAACAGAAATCTTCTCCGTCAGATGCTGTGGTGTTGGATTAGTCTCTGCACCAGAGATTTCCCAGCTTCAGGGTTTTAAAAATTGACGCCAAACTATTTATTAGCTTTGGAAAATGGTAATGGTTTTGTTTTTCATGGATTAGATGCATCTCATTTGGGTTGATGTGGTTGATTTTTAAGAAACCATAGTCACAACAATGCAAAGTGTGGTAAACAAGCAGTGCTCAAGCACTTGGGAGTTTGCTCATGGGAAAATGTGAAATAACACAATGACATGAATCCAATTTAAAAAATATTAGTACCAATTTCTTGTGGGTCTTTTGCTTAGATTGCTCATTCTGACATCAGTAGGTTTTTTCTCTGAGGATACTGAAGTATTTGGTATTTCATTCAGTTCATGGTCTTGTTTTCTTATGTACTGCTACTGTAACTTCAGAAGTGAACCTAGTTTCTATGGGTAGTAAGGAAATATGGGTAGTGTCAGAGCTGACATTCTACTTATTGATTCTGATTTTATCATAGAATCATAGAATCCCTTGGTTGGAAAGGACCTGTAAGATCATCGAGTCCAACCATGCCTAACCACTACTAAGCCATGTCCCTAAGCACCTCATCTACACGTCTTTTAAATACCTCCAGGGATGTGGTGACGTGACTACCTCCCCCGGCAGCCTGTTCCAGTGCCTGACAACCCTTTCAGTAAAGAAGTGTTTCCTAATACTCAGTCGAAACCTCCCCTGGCATAATTTATCTCCGATGCAGTTCTGGGGTAGACCTGGAGAAATAAGTAACTACTTCAGAGTTTACATCATCATACCTGACAGCAGGATTTGATCCTCTAAAAATAAATTATGTGACTTCAGCTATTTCTTAAGGTGTGAACGACTGATGTAAAAAAAAAAATGTGCACAATTATTATAAAAGAGACCAAAAATCATTTTGCAATTGAAAACAAAGCACAGTTGTTTCCACTTGTGTATACCTCTTTGTCACCCAGTAGTCTTAACATTGCAAGGGTGCTGGCATGCAGCTGTGTTGTGTGCAGCACTGGAAGGAAAGCCACGTCGTAAGGCGTCTTTGGCTGAGGCAGGCATGGGGAATTTGTCAGAAAACCCACACAAGATGCAGCAAGGAAGGAGTGGGGCCACCCCTCGGCAAGTTCTAGGTGGTTGCGAGAAGCATCTGACTATGCTGACACTGCTTTGGAGGAGGGTTTGGATGCTCATTTTAATCCCTCCTTTTTCTGCCCTGTGCTATGGATTATCATCTGCACCAATGCTGAGGGAAAGGCACGGGGAAAATCCCCTCACAAGCTCCCGGGGAGCACTTGGCTCTTGTCATCCCTGTGCCTAATGACACGATCTAGTCATTGTGTGTGAGCATGAAATGCACATCTGCTGGGGCTCTGGTGCTCTGGTTTGTTTTAGCTGGATCATGATGGCATTTGGCGTCTTGGGGCTTTGTTGCTCAGTGTCGCAGGTTGTCCTCTCCTGACTTGGTTGGCTACGTCCAAGCACGAGATTTGGGTGCATTCAGTGCCCGCAGTTTGGCTCAAGCCAGCACATCCCCAGCTCCCAGGTGTAAAAGTCCTGGCACACGAAAAACCCAAGAGTTCAGATTTAGAGCTCTGAGTATTAGGCCATTGCTCAAGATGCCCTTAATTCATAGGAAGCCATGAGCTATGGACACAAATTTTGCTTGCTGGGAAAGGAAAAAACAGCCTGAGTGTTGTATGACCTGTCTGTGTAGAAGTAGTTCCTGGTATTAAGCCTTTAAACACATCAGGAAACCTCCTGCTGCTAGTTTTGCACCTAAATAAAAGGCATGGTGGCTTATCAGGCCCAGAAACTGCTCTCCACCGAGAAACAAACAAAGAAACAAATCACTGGTACTCTGAAGTATTTTGAACAAGCACCTCCAGAACACTTCACGCCTCAAGGACACATAAAATACAGCCTTCTTCCTCTTTCCTTGTTACATGCCCTGAGTCCTTTTTCCTGGCATTTTCATGGGTCAGGGTGATGTACAGGCACTGGAGAGCAAGCCTGTGCCTTCAGCAAGTGACCTGGGAAGTCTGGGGCAGCAAAGTCCTGATTTCACTCTCTGCAGATGGAGAAAGCTGCCCTGGGAGAAGGAGATCTCCTCCAGTCCCCTTTCCCCTGGGTAATGTAGGAGATCACCCGTGTGATCAGATGATCATCTGTAGGAGATCATCTGTGTGGTTATCTGCTGTGACAACCAGCAACTTGCTGCACATGCAGTGGCAATGAAGTACTGGGACATCCCATGCCAACGGTGAAACTGCTTTTCTTCAAATCGAGTCATTTCTTCCTGACTCTTTGTCACTTCTTTATTGCTTCTTTTTTTTTTATTCATTTTATTGCCATTTTATTGCCTTTTTATTGTTTATTATGGAGCTGCTGTAAAAGCTCTGGGAGGTTGGCATTCAGGTCTTGCTCCGAAAGCTGGTAATGGTGTCACCAAATAATTTGACCTGACTGAAATGAACTGCATGGATAGAAAAGACGACTGATGGTGATATCTTTGAATGGCACTTGGAAAACGTGTATAACACCAGCCTTGGCTCTTGCCTGCAATGCACACGTGTTGTGCGCAACTCAGGGAAGTTTTGCTGAATTGGTTCTGATGTAAGTTTTCTACATTGTCCCTTTCTTGTTATAGTTTATGTTACTTGTACCAACGTTTACTCCTGCCTTAAACTCTTTATTATGAACCCATCAAATAAATGCGTTCAATGGGGACCAGACCTGTAGGCATCTCCATTCCTGCAGGAAGGTTGCTACGCACAGGACACAACTCAGCCCTTTTTATCCTCAAGGGATGCCCATAATGACCCATCAGGGCTCCAAAGAGGCACCACCAAGTGGTATTTGAGGACCAGAGCTCTGGTGGCACCGACAGGCTTTGCAATGTCACTTACTTCTCCATCCAGACAGGGTGCTGGATAATCTCACCTTGGGAGGGGGGAGATTTGTTGACTCCAGTCATGGGTGGGCAAGAACTTGCATCGCTGTCGTCCCTTCACTGACCCAGAGAAATGCTGACATGGAGTTACTTGTGTAGAGCTCTGAGGTAGAGCTAAATCAATCATGTTCATAAAAAGATGTGCTGTGCTCCATGTGGAGGTCAGTGCAAGGGCAGGAGAACCCTTACATTTGGGCTTCTCAAGTGAAATCTTTCAGATTTTACAAACGCATGTCTTTTTTTTTGGCCTCAAAACACTCTACACAATTTCTCTGTGTTTGAAATCTCTCTCTGTAAGAAAGTCTGATATATCTTTTGTTGTTGTTGTTTTTACACCCTCTTGCTCAGGCTTGTCACACGGGGGGTGGGGCTAATTTGGACAAATATAGATGCCTGAAGCGTCTAGACTCCCCTCCCGGCTGATGGGGAGAAATGAACCCTTGTGGTGCCTGATTCATTTGGATGCATTTCTGACGTCTATTTGATACAGATTATCTGGGATGACAGGCTGGGATGTAGCAGCCTACCTTTAGATGTCTGAAATTAGGTAAAATAAATCTGTCACTAGTGTCTAGATGTGTGGTCACAGATCATGCTCAAATGAACCCCATATCATGACTTTAATGGGGTACTTACTTTTCCTCTCATGCTTTCTGATGGAAGTGCTGGCCCCGTGGCTGAGGTGGATCCAGCTGGTTTAAGGTGGGAACCTATCAGAGGAACAGCCAACTGAGCATCTGGCCTAAGTTTCTTTTTCAATGTTGATCTATATTTCCTACTTTATGTGTAAATCACTCTGGAAATCTTGTTTCCTGGGATTGGTTTTTTTTGTTGTTGTTGTTGGGGTTTTTTTTGTTTGTTTGTTTTTTCTTTTTTAAGCTGTGCTTTTGCAAATGTTAAAGTTGCAGTGAAGTGTATCTTTTCTGCCAGATCTTTACTCTTGCTGCCTCCTGAGGAGATGAGGTAGATTTTTTGGGCATTGTAGAATTTCTGAAATACACAATCTTTTCATATCTTCATTTTTTTCATTTTTGTTTCTGGCTTGTGCAGGCTGGAGCCATGCAAAAAGCCTGGGAGAACTATCATCCAACCTGAACATGGAAACCAAGGCTGAGACATGCACGCTCTGACTGATTGGCAGTAACTCTGGGCTTCTACACTCTTAGAAAATATGAGATAATTTTATTTAATTTAGCCTGCAACAACAGACATTTATGTAAAGTGAAATTACTTGGCATTTCTTGCAGTTAATGGTCTGTCCTGATACAGAGCAACTCAATTGTGTCTGAACCCTGTTCTCATCAGCTGTGTCCCTTCCAAGCTGCAGCTCAGGGCTTTGGCTAACTCTAAAACAATGGGTTTAGCCAGCACTGTCAGAAAAGCTGCCCTGGTAGAAGTGGCTGAAAAATGCACGTCCCTTGCAATGGACCCCAGAGATGGAAAACTACTAAGCTTTGGTGTGTCCCTGCAAAGGGGTCAAAAAATCTGCTGAGCATTGTGGCTTCCTCCAAGACAGAGATGTTGTAGGATGGTCTCTCCACTGAGAGCAAATGGCTGTGTTGCCTCTCCCAGAGTGTCTCACATTGCTCCAGCTAATGTTTGTTCATCCCGGGGATTTGTCGGTAGCAGGGAATTATAGAAGATAAAAAAGAGACTTGCTATAATGCACTACTTGTGACAAAAAATAAGCAATCCTTTCTAAAGCCAAAATCAGCTTTCAGTTCTCACCTTTTTCCACGTGCTTTAACGATGTCCCAAATAATCCTGCCTTTTGGGCAAGCAGGTAGGAACCATGAGCTATGACTATAGCCTAGCCTCTGTAGGACCATTAACTTCTCTGTTCCTTATTTTGCCTTCCTTAAAAATGAGTCTTCGCTTGCCTTCACAAAACTCTCTGCAATCCTCAGAAGAAAACATTTCTAGTTATTATCAGATACATATTTTTGCCGCATTACTGAGGAATACATTTAAAAAAAAAATGTCTTCCGAAAAGGGCTTATCACAGTAGAAAGGCAATAGGAGGCTGGGTGGGATTATTCTGATTAATTTTAGGTGTTATGTAGGATCCAGGCTGCTTGTGGTCATTGAGGGAAATATTCTTCCTGAAAACAATTCGCATAATACCAGATGAGCCTTTGTTGTTAAATGCTGTCTGGAAGAGCCTGTCTCTCTCTATTGATCTGCGAGGGGGGATCCTGCCTGCTATTGTACAGTGAGACCCTCCCTTCCTCAGCCCCAGCAATGATGAACATAGTGAGTGACTTTTATTTCAGATTTGGGGCAATAGTCCTATTCACTCCAGCTCAGCGGCTCTTTTAGGAACTGCAGCACAAGGAAAAGCAAATCAACGGTGCTAGGGAAGACATGTTTTTGAAATAGTGGATATGGAAAATGGCTTCAGTGATGTATTGCTTTCCTCCTTCAGTAATATGACTACTTGTCGTGGTTTAACCATTACCATTTGGGGTTAAACCACGACACTACCCTCAGCAAGTTGGCAGAAGACACCAAGCTGAGTGGTGCAGTTGATTCCCTTGAGGGAAGGGACACCATCCAGAGGGACCTGGACAGGCTTGAAGAATGGGCCCATGCAAACGTCATGAAGTTCAACAAGGCCAAGTACAAGATCCTGCACCTGGGTTGGGGCAATCCCCAGTATCAGTATAGAACGGGGAATGAATGGATTGAGAGCAGCCCTGCCAAGAAACTTAGGGGTACCAGTGGATGAAAAATTGGACATAAGCCAGTAATGTGTGCCTCCATCCCAGAAAGCCACCCATATCCTGGGCTGCATAAAACCAAGTGTGGCCAACAGGTGATTCTTCCCCTCTACTGTGCTCTTGTGAGACCTCATCTGGAGTCCTCTGCCACCACTGTGTCCAGCTCTGGGGTTCCCAGCTCAAGAAAGACATGGACCTGTTGGAGCGGGTCCAGAGTAAGGTTGCAAGAATGATCATAGAATCATAGAATAGTTTAGGTTGGAAGGGACCACTAAAGTCCATCTAGTCCAACCCCCCCTGCCATGAGCCAGGACAGCTTCAACTAGATCAGGTTGCTCAGAGCCCCGTCCAGCCTGACCTTGGATGTTTCCAGGAATGGAATTGTACCACCTCTCTGGGCAACCTGTGCCAGTGCTTCACCACCCACATTCTAAAAAATTTCTTCCTTATATCTAGTCTGTCTCTCTCCTCTTTCAGTTTAAAACCATCCCCCATTGTCCTATCACAGCAGGCCCTGCTCAGACGTTTTTCCTCATCTTTCTTATAGGTCCCCTTTACTGAAAAACTGCAATAAGACCTCCCTGGAGCCTTCTCTTCTTCAGGCTGAACAGCCCCAACTCTCTCAGCCTGTCTCCATAGCAGAGCTGCTCCAGCCCTCGGATCATTTTTGTGGCCTCCTCTGGACCCTCTCCAACAGATCCATGTCTTGTGCTGAGGGATAGAACCCCTCTCCTATGAAGAAAAGCTGAGAGAGTTGGGATTGTTCATCCTGGAGAAGAGAAGGCTCCAGGGAGATCTTATTGTGGCCTTTCAATATATAAAGGTCACTTGTAAGAGAGATGGAGAAGGACGTTTCACCAGGGCCTGCAGTGACAGGAGAAGGGGCCACAGTTTTAAACTGAAAGAGATTTGACATAAGGATGAAATTTTTTATGATGAGGGTGGTGAGACACTGCAACATGTTGCCCAGAGAAGTTGTGGATGCCCCATCGTTTAAAGTGTTCAAGCTGAGGTTGAATGGGGCTTTGAGCAACCTGATCTAAAGAAAGATGTCCCTGCCCATGGCAGGGGGTTTGGGCTAGATGATTTCAAAGGTCCCTTCCAGCCCAAACAAATCTATGATTCTGTGATTCTATGAATAAAAGATTAATTATTTCTCTGTATGTTTATACAGAAGGGGCCATATTATTAATTCCTGAAAAAACAATCCTTCTTCATATAATAACCTGTATCTTATTTCATATTTGTTTGCTTCTTTATTAAATAGTCGCAGTAAAATATGAATGAAATTTGAAGCACAAGAGCTGCAGACTCGATGCTTCACAAGAGGTTAATTCCAAATTTTATTTGGAGATAGACTCCTCGCCAGACTATGCAGACAGCTATTTTTGACCAGCCATTTCCATCTCTGATACTAATGCTGCTTGTGGCAATTGCTGGAGCTTGGCTGCTTCCAAACACCTTGAGAAATACTGCAGTAACCAAAAGTGCTTAGTTCAATCACACGTGCTTGTTCACAAAGTGTGGATCGTACCCCAGAACAGCAAACTCTTTTGAGTTGTACTCTGTGAAAGCAGGATGCTTGCGGGGATGTTGATGAGAAGCACATACTGAGACATAAAGATGTTTATTTTAGAGACTAGTAATACTCTAGTCACTATATACAGCCTTTGTTTGAACACCTTCCCTCCAACTCCAGTAAAGTAAAGGAGCAATATTGATGAATGATGTTATATTGATGGCTATGATAACAGTGGAGAGAGGAGATAGTTGTCTGGGAAACTCTGAGGCCCTCTCATCTGAAAGATACAGCTGGCTTTAAATGAAAGGGTAATTTTGTGGAAAGTCTGGGCTGGGTGCACAATTCCTTTTTACAAGTTTGGGTTTTCTGGTATCAAATGGAAACTGAATTGCTGCAGTACCAGTGGAGAGTGATTTGCCAACCAGTTTAGAGGAGTTTGGCAGTGTCAACATGAAGCATGTGTACCTGTGGCTGGCCATTGCTGCCTCCCTGATCAGCCCCTCCAGCGGGTCACCGGGTGCTGAGCGGCAGCTGCCCCATGTCCTTTGCAGCCCTTGGAAGCTCCCTGGCATTTGGCTGGGCAACAATCTAATGCTCTACAAATAATTGTTTAAGATGATGTTATTGTTTTCTCTCTTTCATGACTAGTTCAGGACTGGAGAAGGAAGGAGTTTATTTGGCCTGGCAGGGTACAGGCTATCCAGACAGAAAATCAAATCACCCTGCAATGATTGCTGTCTGAACTTGGACACAGTTCTGTACCAGCTATTCCATAAAATGCTCGGTTTAAACTTGATATCTATGGAAAGGCTGAAGAGAGCATCTGTTCTTCTGGCTTTCAAAAGATGTAAGTCTGTTGTGACGATAATCCTCTCAAATCATACTGAAGATTAATTTGAAAGTTTTGCAGAACAGGAGGTTATTCTGGAATATATGACTAGCATTTCACAGCACCACTGGCCAGAAATAAATGAATTCTTAGTACTTTAAGGGAAGTGGGATATTCATCTTGTTTCAAGAAATGTCAGAAATGCTACAAGCCTCTTCATCTCAGAGCATCTTTTACATTGGTCTATGACTGTCTTGTTAGTTATTTGGACTGGGACTGAAGTAGGCACAGTAAGAACAGAGTTATGATCAAGGATAGATTGAAAAAAGAAAAAGTGTTGGTGATGTAGGATCACAGGGACATAGGAAGTGAAAAAGTGTCAGCACATGAGCAATGCAAAAATCATGACTCTAATTTCAAACATAGTCAGCTGTAAATGGAGAACTATATTACGTGCTCAGGAATTGACAGTACCTTTTGGTAAACTCTGGGAAGGCAACCTACATCCCTTATCCTCCACATCTGCCCATCAGGGTCCTTGTGTGTGCTCAACAGGCACTTGGCTTGGTAAGGTGAGCTACAACCTTTCCGAGGCAGGAATTAAAAAAAAGGCTTTCTGCCAGGTGGAGTGACTTCTGAGCTGTTTTGTGCTTAAACACATTTTTGTTTATGGAAACAAAACAAACAGGAGGCTTGGCCTCCTGAACAGTGTTTAAACTTCATGTCTACTTGGTAGAGAATCTCACTCTGTGTGTGATGAGCTCAGATGCAGAGCACTTCTGGCAGTATACAGTCTGGTTTTGTTCCTATGCCAGAGAGGTCTGCTGAACAGCCAACGGTTACGTTCCAGTGCAAACAATATGCTGATAAAACAGAAGCATCTTTGCAAATGTCACTGCTTAGTTGGCATTCACAGAATATTTTGTCATCAGTGTTGAGTGTTGAACTGGTCAGCAGTTTGGGAGTCGTATTGGTGGGCTGTAGTTTTGGGCCATGAATCCTGACAGCTGGATGCAGGACCCTGCTGAACAGCCAACGGTTACGTTCCAGTGCAAACAATATGCTGATAAAACAGAAGCATCTTTGCAAATGTCACTGCTTAGTTGGCATTCACAGAATATTTTGTCATCAGTGTTGAGTGTTGAACTGGTCAGCAGTTTGGGAGTCGTATTGGTGGGCTGTAGTTTTGGGCCATGAATCCTGACAGCTGGATGCAGGACCCTGCACTGAGCAGAAGGCAAAGCATCGTATCCCCATCAGAGCACAGGAGAACTCATGGCTCTGCCTTTGGGACCAACAGGGTTCAGTAAAATATAAGCCAGCCCTGAGGATGTTTCACATCCACAGCCCAGGCATCCTTCAATGACTGGGAACGCATGATTGGGAGAGGAGTTAAACCCTGTGGCTTAATTCATACCGTGACAAAAGAGTAACTTCTGACTTGTGACTGATCCCACAGCCATGTCCAAACCTTACATCTTATTGTGTGCCAAGTCCACCCAGATGGGACTTATTATTCCTCTCCACTTCTAGATCCACAGTAATTTGCTGACAAATCTTGCCAAGAGTCTTTGGAAAGTCGAAGATTAAGTATGTTTGGAGCGCTGTAAAATAACAAGCCCCTTGGGGAGAAGTAGGATGCACAGCTGAGCTGCAAACCACAGGCCTGAATGCTGAGCCGCGGCACTGCCTGTGAAAGGTTGAACTGCTGCCTGTGAAATGGCTCGGTAAGGGATACTTTTCTGCCTGACTTCATGAGGACAAAGCTTGGTCAGGAACAGTTCCTGTCCGGAATAGAGACCTGGGATTATTTTTACACCCCCAGGGCACTAAGTGAGGTATCAGCCCTGGTCATTGGGTGGTTATAGACCCTCCTGGTTGACCTGGCAAAGAAGCTTCTCCCACCTTGCTGGAAGAGCAGGTTCCTTTTGCAGACCAGCACAGACCCAGGCTTGTCCCTGGTGCTTTGTTACTTCTGTAGGTACAGTATGTTTGTATGAGGTTGCAGAAGTAGAACCGAAGGCATTAGTAGGGGTCTGAGCCACTTTGTGCTGCCTGAGCCACGCTGCAGCACCTGCTGTACAAGCAGGTAGGTGGAAGGGGAAGCAGGGGTGGAGAGATGTGCCAGCAGCTGCTCGGCTGCCTTCAGGCAAAGTTGGGATTACAATTCAGGGCTCCTGGGTACCACCCCCTCTGCACTTCAGTATGTTTTCTCTTCCTAAAATAAAATTTTCTAGTAAAGCAAGTGCAAAAAGATTGAGTTAAAGATGTTATCACAAAGCCAAGATTCCCCCAGGTATGGCACTGAACGTAATACTTCACTTCCACAAAGCATTTATTTTATTTTATTTTTCACATTTGAAATATCTTCCTTTACATCAGAGCATCCATCAATTCAATATTCAGTAAGAAATGCACTCACTGAGGGTAACCCAACAGCGTTGCCCCACACCAGCCCAGACTTGCTGCAGTTGGCAGGTTCTGGCTCTCCATCCCTGGCTGACCACCCTGCAACACGCTTGCTGAAGCGGCAGAAGCATCAGGAAAATGGTCCTGCTATGGTCCTGTTCGGATGCTTCCATATCGGCACTTCTCTTGGCCCAGGATCAGCTTGCAGCATCACTGAGAAAAGTCAAATCTTGCTCTTCATACTAGGCTCCATCAAATGTCTACTTATTTTCAGCTGGATCGTTAGCTGGATGCCTCTGCCTAGGTTTTAACCGCCCTCAAAAAATTATAGTAATCCCATTTCTAGGGCCACCCAATCACTGAGAAAACATGCCAATTTATACCTGCTGAGGAGGTGGCCTATCTCAGTTTTTCTAACCAAGTATGTCTTTCTCTCAAATAATGTTCTAACACTTTGAGGACTCCCCAGCAGCAGAGGATTTGTAGTTCAGGCTCTCTGACATACAACAAGAAGAATTAATGCCTATTTGTGTCTGCTTGCGTTTGGCAGTGACGTGCCCAGTTTGGGACCATTTGGCTCAGTCCAGATCCCACAGAGCAAAAGGCAATGAGTCCCACAAGGTTTCAAAGGTGATTGAGAACAATATTCTGCACCTGTTAGAGAAACCCAAAGTAAAACATGTGGATCACTAAGTGCCTACAGTAGTTGCGAGGAACCATTTTGTTCAAGGAAGTCTTTCCTTAGGTGCACTGGTCCATCTCTATAAATACTGTAGTTTTGATCAGAGCACTTCTCAAACAACACTGAAGCCTCCTGATGCTCTTCCTATGGGACAGGTAAATGTTTTAAATCCATTAACTGAGCAGGCCACCCAAAGCTATGTAACTTTGTGGATATGGCAGGAGTGAACCTGGAAACGGGCTCAATATCTTGACTTTCTTCTTATCCCTTCCCTTCCACTGGAGACCTGGCTTAGCCCAGGACTGGCTTACTTTTTTTATGAGAGAAAAGGGACTGAGTCACTTTTGTAACGTATTGACAATTGAAAACCTCCCCTTATGTAAGCTTTCTATTTCTTTACACTCCTAAACATCATATAACTTGGTGCTGGGCACAGCCCCCACCTCAGTATATTGGGCAGCTCAGAGAAACACCCCCTTTGTAAATACAAGGGAGTTTCTGTTTGGCCTCAGATTTGTAAAATGAAAACCCCAGCACTTTCTGTTCACCTGTTCCTGCGACACAGAGCAATGTGTTGGGCAGAGGGGTTTGCTGGGCACAGCAGCACGAGGCATTGGTGGGTGGTGCTCACAGCCCATGTTGGGGGTGTTTCTGCTGGACGGCAACGGGAGATGCAAAGCACAGGTGGCCTTTGAGCATGGCAGGAAAAAAGGAGTTTAACCAATATTACAGGGAATGGATTTACTAGGCAAGGGGAAAAAAGAAGCAAGGCTCATGCAAACGTCACCCCCCCGGCAGCAATTTGTGATGTGAGTGTTTTGTGATAAGAACACTTTGGTTAAGGCAGGGTGCTCATGGGGCTGTTTGCTGCCGCTTTCCTGTGTTAACACCACAGCTAGAACCAGCCCCCTTTATTTTACACCGATTTTAATAGGACGCTGTTAACCACCTGCTGAAGAAAGCTTCAGTTTTGGCTACTGCCCTCCTGAATCCTGTTATCCCAACTGTGGACACTGTGACCCTCAGCCAGAATTTACTCTGTGCCACAGCAGTATCCAGAATTATTCTGGTCATTTTTTTCACTGCCCTGTTATGATGGCAGGTAGAGGCCAGGACCCCACTGTGTTTGGGCCAGGATTTGCTGAAGAGCTTTTAATTTCACTAAAGAAGATAGTCAAAGGGTAAGGGGAAATGAATTATCAGTACAGTTGGCTGCGGGGGGACCTACCTCATTGCAGCCTTCCAGTACCTGAAGGGAGCGTACAAACAGGAGGGGAACCAACTTTTTAAAAGGGTAGAAAATGGCAGGACAAGGGGGAATGGATTAAAGCTACAGGAAGGAAGGTTTAAATTAGATATTAGGGGGAAGTTTTTTACAGAGAGGGTGGTGAGGTGCTGGAACAGGCTGCCCAGAGAGGTGGTGGATGCCCCATGCCTGGAGGTGTTCAAGGCCAGGCTGGATGGGGCCCTGGGCAACCTTGTGTAGGTCCAGGCCTGGAGGTTGGTGTCCCTGCCTGTGGCAGGGGGGTTGGAACTCTGTGATCCTTGGGGTCCCTTCCAACCCAGACCTTTCTATGATTCTATGATTCTATGATACAGTGATCAGATAGGAAATATCACAGACTAATTTCAGTAATTCAGCATGTATCTTCTATGTAGCAGCCATAACTTTTTTAGTGATTAATAACAATGGAAAGGGTAGTTCCTGGGACAGGACTCTCCCTTGTACCAGGTGCTCTGCAAACATGGATTGATTTCCGTTTATGTATCAGCACATGTATGGAGTCTACTTCTGCCCTGCTTGTTGCACGGCAGCTCTGGAAACATAAACTTTGGGAAACATAAGCAGAAGTTGCAGCCGGAATGTGGTCCTTCCCAGCAATAAGAGCAGGAGATACCACCCTCGCAGCCTTTCCTTGCTGTGATAGCACTTCGTTATAAAACAGTCTGTGGGACTTCTCTTTGCCAAGTCTGGCCAGTCTGGTGGCACACGGACTGTGGAGCACTGTACATGTTTACATCCACGTCTTTCAACATTAAGCCTCCTCTTAAAAAAACCCTGTAGACATCCCATGTGGCCTGGCGTATGATTTACACCTCTTTGCACATTGAAGGTTAACTGTTAAAGTCTGTAAGTCTGAAAACATTTCCCATACGAAATGAAGCAGTCAAGACACACATATTATCTACTTTCTCCTTCTTCCTAATAAAGTATCTCATCTTTTAATCAAGATCAGTTTTTGAGGAAAGGGAAAGGGAAAGGGAAAGGGAAAGGGAAAGGGAAAGGGAAAGGGAAAGGGAAAGGGAAAGGGAAAGGGAAGGAAAAAGTCCCAATTAGGTCAGAGCAGCTGGTGAAAAGTCACCTCAGATTTTGCTACTCAGGTACTAATTGGGTGCTCAGTGTAGAGCCGCTGTTTTCAGCTGAGCAAAGGAGATGCTTGCCAGCTTGTTTCAGGTCTTATGGGAAGTTTTGTGCAGTTGGGAAAGAAGCTGTCTGGGACCTTGATGGTGTAGGTGGCTCGCAGCCCTGCAGGGAAGCTCTCAGCCTTTGTGAGGAGAGTTTGGTTGTCTGCCAGAATGCTGGTGAGCAAAACTGATCAGCCACTGGTGGGTCCTCGGGGTGCCCAGGACTGTCTCTTCCCCACAGCCTTTTTCCTGCAGAGCTGCCGGTTCAGCTATTCAGCTGCAAATTTTAGGGCAAGGTAGTGAAACTGTTCTGTATTGGTAATTTCTGAATTCAGCCCTGCAAGAGAGATGGGGTTGGAAGTCATGAAACAAAAAGTTTGATTCCTTTTTATTTTTTTTTTTTTATTGGATGTTACCAGACTGTGAGCAGCCCTCCACTGAGAGGGCTCACTGACTGCTCACGGTGTTTAGGATTTCACCTAGAAGCAGAGGGCTTTAAAACCTGGCTTTGGCCAATGTGCTTCGAAGTGGCAGTGTTGTGTGGCATGTTCCAAGGGACCACACTGTTCTGCTGTCAGCCAAGCGTCTGGACTAGATGTGCTATTATATGCTGTTATAGAGGTTGCTATACCCTTCCTTAGTGTAGCTCATGAATTTCACTGAAAAAGTTATTAAGCCTCTTATGGGAATTAGTTAGCTAAAGCAACAGTAACTGCCTGGGGCACGGGCACATCGACACCTAAGCCTAAGGCTCGTAGTGCTGTTTTCTGTTATTGTTATTATTTTATATGGTGGCTTGTGTATGTTAGAAAGAAAAGGAAGATGAGAGAAAAGAAGAAAAGGAATTGAACAAAAGCACCCCCAGAAAAAGCCAGAATAAGAACTTGGGGCTAAGACTGAACTTCAGAGGGTGGATGAAGAAAAAAAAAAGAAAAAAAAGCATTTCACTTTCTGCTTCAGTGGAAAAAAGGGATTTTGAACATGCTTTATAAAGATAGAGGATTGTATGAGATACCTGATTTAATTACATTTCTCTTCCTAGCAGCGCTTTGCCCAGCTGCTCAAGCCAAACAAGAGTAAGGCTGGTGCCAGTGAAGGGCAGGGCAGCTTCTGGACAGCTAGGCTGGAAGCTTGTACCTTGTTGAACTGAGGCAGAGCAAATGATCTTGACCTGGAGGGGCAGCTGTCTCCAAAAAGTCCCACAAAAGAAATGAAAGGATGCAGAATTTTGAACCTGGCTGATGGCCTGGGTTAAGCTGCCTAGTGTCGTTTCATTTCTCTGCTGCATTTCTCACTCCAGTAAGAGTATGGATGCCTCACATGCAATGGGTACTTCATCACAGCGGGGAACTTAATGATGTAACTTGGGAAGAATGAATTCACTCACTCTGCTGGGATTCAAATACTTAATCCCAAAGGTGTCCTTAAAGAGACTTTCAGCCTCATGGTAATAGACTATCCCCTCTAGAGGTCAGTTCCCGTCAGACAAGGTTAAGAACGGTGTGGAAATGGTCTTGTGGGAAGCACAGAACACAACGGGTCTTGTGCCCCTGCAACCTGTTCTCAGCAAGGACTGGAGTCTGTCCAAGAGGAAATGTCAAGGAAGTAGCTGTACATACAAGACTGGAGGCAAGAGCTGTGAACAATGTGAAAGTTTACTTACTAAAAATAATGCATATTAAGCCTTTTAACTGGGGAGATGGGAGGACGAGAAGGGGGAACCACAATCCAGAGCCCTGTATATTGGGCTGCAATAGAGAGAAGTCAGGCAAGTTACGGTCAGAAAAAGTGAGAAAACAGAGAAAACAGAAACTAAGATCTCTATTAAATAATAATTGGGCATAAATACATGGATACTGGAAATAAGCCTATTTTTCCAGAGTGTCATTGCTTAGTCTGTCTGAAATCTAAACCTTTTCCAGGTGACTTGGTGGGTGTGAAAATCTCGGTGTCTTTTTAGCTTGGAGCTGTTGCTTGAGGGCAGCGTGTGGCTCGCTCCCCCAGCTCTTTGCAGAGCAAGAGGAGTTAGTGTTTGCACAGGGATAAGTCTGTTCTTGTTCAGTGTTTACCAATTTGACTAACCAGGCACCACATATGCTACCAGCAAGCAGCAAACTTAAATGCAGTCTTAAATACAGATAAGAGCTTGGAGAGCCTGTTCACAAGGTAGAAGGTAGCAACTGGAAGAAAAACAGCATGATGGAGCCCTCAGCAGTGGCACCTCAGGCCCACAGGTATGTCTACTACCCTCAGGGAATTCTTCCAAGATTTGAGTTAAATTCAGCTAATTATATTTAAAGACTTCTTCTTGAAGGCAAAGAAAATAAACAAGCCCGTTAATGCTTGTTTAACTGCTCCTGTCAGATGTGATTATCATTGCTGGCATTTGTCTATTCCATACTGCCTTGTGCTTTCTTTAATCGTTTCTGCCTGCACAAAGTCAAGGGAAGACTTTCTAAGACGAGCAGGTGATGGCTCAAGCTTGCTGTGGAGGGAGGAAAGGACTCTAAGAGGTGCAGGAATGGGAGAAGAGAACTCTGTTTGCATTCTTTATTTGGTGGGCATATGTTAGTATTTAGTAGATCTGTTACTCAGCCCTTGTGCATTGACATAAGAAAAGTCGTTGAATATGACCACTAATTTGCATGTGTTCAGGATGTGGCTTCTTTGCTGTCATGACTCATGATGTATAAGCATGCTAACTGGGGCAATAAAAAGTCATTGCTTTTCTGAAGAAGGGATGAGATTTGAAAGAACCAAGGTTGTATGTGCCTGCGTAAATGCCCAATGTTTGCAGAGGTCCTGTGCTGTGGTGCTGCTGTCTCTGAAGCCTTCTCTGGACTTTGGAACTTAGGATCATATGTGGCAGAACTGTGCACAATTCAGAAGTTTAAATTATAGGTTGTTCAGAGTGTTTGAATATACCTGGTATTTCTTTTTCCAGATCATCTTTTAGTGATTCCGCATAAAATAGCATCTAGGAAAATAGTATTTTTTAACTGGAACGCTAAAACCATGGAAGTAACTGTAAGGTCTCTTTCACCCCAGTTTCTGCCTCCCAAGAGGGGCCAAGGGTGGTTACTTGGGAAAAGAGTCTGTGAAACAGGTATGAGCAGTTAGGAAGTTTGTGACCTGGATGGATATCAGACCCTCTGGCCACAAACTCCATAAATTTACCTGACATCTTTCAATTCTTTCATCTCAACAACCTTCCTTGCAACGTGTCTTTTGATTTATGTGTCTCACTAAAGAACACTTCTGCTCATTTGCTTTAAACTTGTTGCCTGATAATGTCACTGGGTGTTCCTCTTTTCTAGTCTGGGGACTGAAATTGAAAACTTCTCTGTTCATCTCTCCGTGTCACTCATTATTTTATACCTCATTTCCAAACATCACTAAAGCTGCAGTTAGACAATACAGGTACCTCTCAAGAACATGCTGATCACTTGAGGCCATGCTTAATTGGGGATGAACTTACCATCCTGTTCAAGTGTGTTCCAAGAACAGATTAGTTTTTTCACTATCAAGGTCTACACTGGATTGGGTATAGTTCTGGCAAAAGTTTATGTTGTGTGCTTTGATCATTTTGGCAGAAATGTCGTAACGAACTCATACCTGATCTGGTATTTATGATCAGGGAACCATCAGATGGTCAGAAATACCCTATGGCTTCTTCCTGATATCCATCCTGATGATACCTAGCACTGTGCTGGCTTTTTTGACCTATGCTGCACACTGAGCTGTTGACTTCAGAGACCACTAATGATGATTCCAGGACCATCTGGAGTGGTCGATAAGATGACAAGTTAACCATGTGACCTTGGTGCGAAGAAGGCCAACGGCACCCTGGGATGCATTAAGAAGAGCGAGGCCAGCAGGTCAAGGGAGGTTCTCTTCTCTCTCTGCCCTAGTGAGGCCCCACCTGCAGTCCTGTGTCCAGTTCTGGGCTCCCCAGTTCCAGAAGGACAAGGAACTACTGGAGAGAGGCCCATGAAGGGTACAAAGATGATGAGGGGACTGGGGCATCTCTCCTATGGGGAAAGGCTGAGGGAGCTGGGGCTGTTTAGCCTGGGGAAGAGAAGACTGAGAGGGGACCCCATCAATGCTTATAAATATCTCAAGGGTGGGTGTCAAGAGGATGGGGCCAGACTTTTTTCCGTGGTGCCCAGTGGCAGGACAAAGGGCAATTGGCACAAACTGGAACATGGGAAGTTCCATCTGAATATGAGGAAAAACTTCTTCACTGTGAGGGTGACAGAGCCCTGGCACAGGCTGCCCAGAGAGGTGTGGGGTCTCCTGCTCTGGAGATACTCAAACCCCACCTGGACGCGTTCCTGTGCGACCTGCTCTGGGTGACCCTGCTCGAGCAGGGGGCTGGACGAGATGGTCTCCAGAGGTCCCTTCCAACACCTGCCATTCTGTGATTCTGTGATCTCCTTAAGTTTGATTGCCAGTTTTGAGTTCAGCACTCAGGAGTTCAGCTCTCAGGCATACTTGATTATTTTTACCTCAGTGCACCACTTTAAAACCACAGCCTATCATCTCTTTTCCAGGCTGAATAGGCTCTGTCAGGAGCCATTATCTTCTGATCAAACTTACCAGTGTTTTCTGCACGTTACTGAGTTTTGTATTGTTTTCAAGAGGAGCCAACTGGAGCATTAAGCAGTAACTGAAATGCAGTAATTTAATGGCATATGGTGTTCCCTATCATCGTTTTATCTATTTTCTTACACTCCCTAATGGCTGATTTCAATTTTTGATGGCTGCAGTGCAATAAACTGAAGTTTTATAGAGAAGTGCCCACAAAGACAGAAGAATTTCTTTCTTGAGCTTTAATAGCTAATTTAGAGCCTATTATTGAATATACATGTTTAGTATGTAACTTTGACCACTATATCGTCACCTTGCAATTTTGTTTTCCTGTTGCTGATGAGATATTAATAGTTGAGACAAGACATATAACATCATAGTGTCACAGAGATGTGAAACCCCCCAAGCTTCAGAACTGACACCTGTGAGTGTGCCACAGCTGGTTTTTAAATAACAGCTTGTCATACAGGATTGTGTATTCACCTTCTTGAAGAGATAAAGCTTTTCCTTTGCAAATCCTTAGACCTGTCAAAACAGCAGAACTAGTGGGAAATCAGGAAAATTGGAAACAAATTAAGACAGCTATTGAGAGCTCCAGGCTGTGAAATAACCACAGCAGAAATAATGGATTTTGGGATAAAAGGAGTCTCATTACTGAATCAGGATAAAGTATCTGACAATGTACTGTATGAAGCAACTCTGTACAGGCAAAGGAGATAAATTAAATAAATAAACAGAAAAAAGATTTCCTTGACTTCTGTAATCCTGAGAAAAGAAGGCATGAAATGAGTACATCTTTAACCATTCATTAAGATATTTCTTGCTTTCCATATGACCAATTACATAAAAGCTATTTTATTCAGTCCTGTTCGACAATTGAATCTAATGCAAGGAACTTCTTCCCTGGGACTTCATTATTATCACAAATGACATACAAGCTTAATGAAAACTGTTTCTGAATTAACCAATTATGTTCATATTATAGTTTTAGATTGATTAGGCTTTTTATTTTGAAGTTCCATCTTTGTATATTAATTATGTTTTATTTTTTTTAAATGAGTGGTTTAAATTATGAGATAATTTATTTTTCCTTTCAGTTTCCTTGACTAGTACATATTGTGGAAATGACAAAATGAGCCAAGAGTCTTTTTTACATTTTTTGCTTTGAGAAAGGAAAGAGAAAACATTTTTATCACCTAGAGAATTAGGTTCTTTTTTGCTTGTGTTTATTTGATGAAAATTAGAACTAATCATGTGGAGATAATTACTAACCTGGTGCAATGCAGGTTGATCTACTGTAAAACTCTTTGGAAAATTAAGTTCTGTTGAAAGAGGAAGAATCTTAAGGAACTGCAAAAAATACAAACGACCTTACAAAATGCAAATAACAAAATGCAAAGATACAGACCCACCTAACAAATTTTACATTCATGTGTGAGAAGGCTGAAGGCTGTTTTTCTTCTTTCTTCAGTTTCTATGACTTTCTCAGCCACTGTGCCCGTAGCTTTACAGTCCTTTGGCTCTGGAGCTGGCTCAGGTCTGAGCTGCACAAACATTTGATCATCCCTGAACTAAATCATGTGGATGGTTCCTAAAAGTTTGCTGATACTGCTTCTTCCAGGGAGGAAGAGTCGGGGGGGGGATGGGGGGAATGAGGCAGCTGCTCCAATAAGGATTTTCAGCTGCCAGGAGCACACTGGCACCTCACTCACCCTGTCCCCATGAGGACTTCTGGGTGATCTTTGGAGATGTACTGCATAAAACAGAGTTTGTTTCTGTGTCTGCCTTCCGTGTTTCCAAGGATCTCCAACTCCCACCTCCCTGTGCTCACCATGAGCAGGTCACACGTGAGCTCTAGGGAAGGGCATCCCAAGGCTCGTGGCTACAAAAATGGCCCTTGACAAACATCTTGGTCTAATGCAGGTTAACCCCAAGTTTTGCTTGAACAAAAGGTAGAAAGTTGCACTGAGAGAGAGAGCCTTGGGGAAGGGGACAGAGGCTCCCTCCACAAGCTGCATATCCCTGTGTTTAGATGGCTCAGGTTGTTCTTTGGGCTTTATAACCAATGGAAAAGTGATTTCTGCCATCCTACAGTAAATGTCTTGAGTGAGTCAGATAACCTGCACCCTAGAAGTGCCCATTTGTCTCTGGATGATGTGTGATCATTCCCACAGCAAGAAGTTATTCTCCTCATGCATCAATTCTCTGACCACACAGACTTCTGGAAAGATTTTGCTGGAAGAAGAAACTATGTTTAAACAGTGCGGAAAAACTCCAAGGAGATTCAGTATTTAGTAGGGTCACTTGTACTCTCTTGCTGACATTTCTGAAGTGCTTTTTTTGGCCAGCTTTCCTTTAAATTAGACTGCAAATTGCAATTATCGGATATCTGCGGGAACATTATGCAGTACAAGAAGTGATCACAAAGCCTCTGTGATGACAAGACAGCTTAAATGAAAAAGAAAGAGCATGAAAGGATTTTTTTGAAAGCTAACAAAGCTGGAATTCTGGAAGCTGCCATGGATAAATCTTGAGAGTAGAATACAGTTTGTGAGTCTCTTTCAAAGAGTATGAAAAATAATTCAGAGACTTAGTGGACCTGTGGCACTGCTAACGGGAAGCAAACCCTGTATTTACAGATTTCTGGTGCAAATCTGATACAGTCTGAGTATAGTCAAATGCTGTGGTATGGTTGGTGTCCCACTCATTTACTATTTGTATCAGGGAAACCTCAACAAACTACAGTCATAAACTAGGACCCACATTGTCACTGTACTTATTTGGAAGGAAAAAGTTTGTCCTTACTCCAGACTTTTTTACAATCCTCGTGTGGAAGGAACTGGGAGACTCAATCATCTTTGAACTAAGCTGTGTTCTTGATTAGCAGATGGCTGATTTTTAATTGTTTCCAATCAAAGCACTTATAATGGGAAGCCTCCAAGGTAAGCATGATGGTAGCTTGCAGGAACTCTTTCCTCCACCTTCTCTTTGGACATGAATTTGTTTTATTGTATCTTAAATTAGCTTGCTGGCTTCAAGAAGGAACAAAATCATTATCTGTATTTGTGTATCATGTAGCATATGGGGACTAAATCTTCACTGAAGTTTATCAGCACTACCACAATACTGACAATATCCAACCTCACCATGAGTCAGAGATGAAAGACTTTTTCTGCACCCCAAAGGATCTACACTCCCAAGTCCCTCCTGATGTCCCAGATTCTTGCAGAACCATGTTTGTGCCTTGCTGATGGCCAGGAGGTCCTGTATAGAACATGGGAAACACTTCCTCATCATATCTTTGATGTCTATCTAGAGGTGGCACACACAGTTTTATGCCTGGCTTGGGGATAACAGATGGGTATAAATAACTTTGGGGACATAAACAAATCTGGTGAAACTGCATGGAAGCCTGAAACTTTCATTTCTTGGCAACATTTTCATAATCTTAGGGAGAGGGAAAGGAGTACTTTTGATCAGTTGATTGAATTTATGTCTTGAATCTGCAGTTAAAAGAAACATTCTTTGCAGAAATTTGAAGAAAGTTTACTTTTATTTTTTCTTTCCAAGAGAATATCCTTTCTATCGCAAAAAGAGAATCCACAAAACAATTTTAAGAAGGTTAAATGATTTTTACCTTCATGGATGTTACCCATGTGCAGAATATTTGGAGCACATACACTGTAACTGGATGTTAAGCAGTTTACATATAAAAGTGATGGAGCCACTTTGTTGTCAGGGATTGATGCCTTCACTTCCTTGAAAAGTTCATTTTCTTAGCGTAGACCTTTACAGAGAAGATTCTCCATGGAAAACCCCATGTGTAATGAATGCTACCCTGCTGTCTCGGCAAGGGACACTTCTCTGTGCGGCCACAGCTGCCCTTGGCCAAAGTAACCAGAGGGGCCAGGAGAGCTCAGGTGCACCCTGATGCCTCTCTGGGCCAAACCTCCAGCAGACTAAAAAGCTGAGACTGAAATCTGGTTTGCTTCAAAGATAGATTTTGTTGTTGGCACCTGTGGAGTTATCTATCTCCAGCTTGGCTGTTTCTGTCACTCTGGCATTTTCTGCAGTTCTGTCTTTAGGCAGTTTCGGTGTTATGTAAACTTAAAAATCATGGAAGATGTCCCAGTTGCCACATCCGGCTTCATTAACGGCCATTCTCTCCAGTTGCCCTTTGAGTCCTGCTTTTCTGAAGCCATTTTTTGTCTTGGTAGTAGATTTCTGCTTGTACTGGCCAGGTTTTGGTGTTCTTTCTTTGGCATATGGAAGTTGTGCATTTTCTGCAACTGTGCCCAGCATTGCCGACATTCCTCTTGGGCCTGGCTAGTAAAGCTAATTTGGTTGTCCTGAATACAACTTTTAAACATTATCAGCTTCCCTTTCCTGTTTGCAGTAACTTTTCCTCCATAGCTAAATGCACCTCAAGTTTGCAGGTGATTTCAGCTGTTTGAGCATTGATTGCTATCAGGTTTGCTCAGCTCGTAGGTGCTTGATTGTTTGGAGTAGTTGCACCGTGTACTTCTCTGGGTAAGTATTCATTCCTACTGCAACTTAGGCAAACAAGTCCTCTGAGGACAGGAATAAAAATGTGCTGACTGTTTATCACTGCATGCTTGTGGCCAACAGAGAGCCTGAAAAATGTTGCCATTATACTAAATCCTTTGTGTTTCCACTCTCACCACCTGATTTGTTTGTCAGTAGAGTTAATAGCACAAAATTCTTGAGCAGCATAGGTTGTTTCTCCTTCTGAGATACGCAGCATATTTGTTTCCTTGGAAAAACTGTATTACCCACAAAAAATTCCTCTTGAGCTAATGTGACCAATAATTCGCAAAATAGTACAGAGCAATATACTAATAAAAGTGGAGATCTAGGTGGTTGAGATCCACCACTGCTCACAAATTGCATGGGATTTAGTGAATGTTTCATGTCTCAAAACGAGGTGTAATTCAGTGTATTTTCAAAATATAAAACCACATAATTTCAACATTTCAAATGAAATGTTTCAGATATGCTGAAATGTTTTTCTTGACATTCCAAATTGAAAAAGACCAAATTGCCTGCAAATAGAACTACATATTTCAGTACTATATAGTATGAAATCTGAACAATGTTGATTTCAGCAAGCAGGTAAGATCTGCAATGAGATTTACATTTTCATCATCAAATAAAGCCATATGAATCGCTTGCAATGACTTTGACTTTCTGACTATAAGTCAGGTTGGTCTGGTAAGTCTATAGGCTTTTACTTAATGAAAATTTATTCTCAAGCCTGGTTGGTTCTACTGATTTCTTTTCTCATTTTTCATTTTTTGTTTTAGTTCAGGCATTCATAGCCAATACTCCATTATCACCCACCCCTATTCCAAGCACTGTCCAGTCTACCATTAAGGAGAACTTTTGTGTATGTTTCCTGCATTATTGTGACTGTTTCACCAGACCTTGACTGACAGCAAGAAAAGACGTGCAGATTCTAAGGGTCATTATTAAACAGTGGTTCAAGCCTCCAGAAACCTTCAGAAGCCTGGTAAAATTAAACTGCACACTCCAGTGCTCAGAGATTTGATTTCCACTCCTCAACCCCCTCTCAAATGATGAATCATGTGGCTTAAAAACACACACTTTGTAAAAGGAAGAAAAGATAAGAAAACCATGAAGATAAACAAAAATCAGCCAGTTCCAAAGAGTAAGGATAGCTGTGCTGAATTCCCCACTTTAATCTCTCAGGGAGGCAATTGCAGGACAGCTGGCTGCTTCCCAGTCCTTCAGAACCTTGGGTTGAAAGGGGCTCTCTGGACACAGCTTTAACACAAAAAAAGGCATTTCTGTTCCACAATGCTGAGAATGGATGCTGTGCTGAGCCCTGCTCAGGGGCAAGGAGAAGTCTTATATTCTTCCTAAGGCTTTCCTTCTCTGCAGTGTATCAGCTCCTGCCTGGAGCAGTAAGCCAGGCAGGCTTCTGGCAAGGAGTTGTGGTTAAAACTCTCGAATGCAAGGAGTAAGGAAGCCCTAATGAGGCTGCAGAACCACTTTAGCCAGGCACAATCTTAAAAATGACTTCACCAATGTTTCATAGAATCACAAGATGGTTTGGCTTGGAAGAGAGCTTAAAGATCATCTAGTTCCACACCCCTTGGTGTGAACAGGGACACCTTCCACTAGTCCAGGTTGCTCAAAGCCCCATCCAGCCTGGCCTTAAACACTTCCAGGGAGAGAGCAACTGCAACTTCTCTGGGCACTCTGTTCCAGTGCCTCATCATGCTCCTAGTAAAGAACTTCTTCCTTAGATCTAATCAAAATCTACCCTCTTTCAGTTTAAAACCATCACCCATTGTCCTGTCACTGCATGCCCTTGTAAAATGTCCCTCTCCAGCTTCCCTGTAGGCCCCCTTTAGGCACTGGAAGGCTGCTATAAGATCTCCCTGGAGCCTTCTCTTCTCCAGGCTGAACAACCTCAACTCTCTCAGCCTGTCTTCTTAGGAGAGGTGCTCCAGCCCCCAGTCATCTTCATGGCCTTCCTCTGGATCCACTCCAACAGGTCCATGTCCTTCCTATGTTGGAGGTTGCAGAGCTGAATGAAGGTGGTTTCTCACAAGAGCAGAGCAGAACGGGAGAATCATCTCCCTTGACATGCTGGTCACAATTCTTTTGATGCATCCCAGGATATGGTTGGCTTTCTGGGCTGCAAGTGCACATTGCCCAGTCATGTTGAGCTTCTCAGCCAACACTCCCAAGTCCTTCTCAGGGCTGCTCTCAATCCATTCTCTGCCCAGCCTATATTTGTGCTTGGGATTGCCCTGACCCTTGTGCAGGATCTCGTACTTGGCCTTGTTGAACTTCATATGATTCACACAGGCCCACCTCTCAAGTCTGTCAAGGTCCCTCTGGATGTCACCCCTTCCCTCTAGCGTGTCAACCGCACCACACAGCTTGGTGTCATCAGCAAACTTGCTGAGGGAGCACTCAGTGCCACTGTCCACTTTGCCGACAAATGTTAAACAGTGCTGGTCCCAATACCAGCCGCTGAGGAACAGCACTCATTAATGCCTTTAACTGGGTTGGTTAGTTTTAAGCTGGATCAATTCCCTAATCCAGTATAGGAAGAAGTGGGAGGCAGAAAAACCCTACGCAGTGGTAGCAGGGGTTGACGCTGGGCTGAAACATCTCTGTAATGCAGCTTGAAGGGAAACCCTTGTCCAGTCTTGTTCATGGTTTTGGTGTTTGAAGGGAGTAAGAACTAACTAAATAAATGGCAAAAGCTGTTGCGGTGTATGCACCACTCATACAGTGGGTGTCCTCACCAAGGAAGTTTACACAAATGCTTTTATGTTTATCTTAATTCACTGGAAAACTGCTTTTGATCTGGAACCCATAGTTTGTGAGAAGCTTTTATCTCTGGTTTTATCACAGGCATAAGAATTACGTGTGTGGGAAGTCAGTAGATTGGAAACTCATCTTGGACTACATTTTTTTGCCTCTTCTTGATGTCTTGCTTTGAAAAGAGGTTTTGGCCTTTTTCTCAGTATATTTGCCTGTACACAGCCAAATTTTAAAAATAAAAAAAATTAGATGAAGCATAAAACCAGAGCTTTCTCTTGTTTGCTTTTAATAAAAGGAAAATTGGAATATAATGATCTTGCTTGGAAATCAAAACTCTCTCTTAACAGCTCCTTGAGTTAAATTATTGTCCAGCACAGAAAAGGACTTGAAGATACTGCACTGACTGCTTTTCTTTACTTTTTCAGAAAGGGGCTGTTTGCTGGCATGAAACTGAAGAAGAAGAAAAAAGGCGAGAAAGGGTTGACTATTGCAAACAGAGATGCACTTGGTAAGGCCTCATAAATCAATATTGCAACTAGGAAGAGCAGGTGGGGGATTATATTATATCTAATTTCATATGAACTCATTTGAATTGTGTCTTAGGGCTTAGTATTGATAAAAGAGGCAGTAAACTCCTTATCGCTCCCAAGTAAACAGAGAGTCAATTCTTTTTGCATTAACTATTTCATTGAAGTTTTCAATGAAGTTTTATCTGCTTTATCCTCAAAGCAAACAATACAGAGTACTAGAAGCTGATAATCAAACATCATGTTCTAGAGCAAATAGGATATGGAGGGTAGTCATGGGAACTTGGTGCTACAGATGCAAAACTATGGACTTGCCTCAAGGGGTGAAGATCACATTATGCCTACGTGGATACAGAGCCAAGTTCACCCTCCCTGTGTTCTGGGGAGGCTGGACAAGAGACAGAGGGGGAATCAGAGAGCGTGGATGGTATATGAGATTGCTAGTGGAGGAACCTTGCTCAAAAGGCTGGGTATGTCAGCTTGGGCAGGGAGCCACAGCGACGAGACAGGAGGGCACCCAGGCTGGAGCTGGCTCATGCCTGGCTGCCTTGCAGCACAAGTCATGTCTGTCTGTACCTGTCTGGTGGTTTGCCTCAGAGCAGGGGCTTGTGGAAGGCAGGTGAAAAATGAACAGATGCATTCATAGAATCATAGAATCATA
>KL269110.1:22034-38671 GCA_000699545.1 Podiceps cristatus | reverse complement strand
GCCCAGCCGTTCCCCTCTCCCTGGCAGAGGCAGGCGCTGCCTCTCCCCATCCACCTCATCGAAACCACAAGTTTACTGTGGGGCTGTTGTGTTCTCCACCCATCCTGCACTCCTGCTATCTACCCAGGCTGGCAGCTTATCTGGGAGTCCAGGGCTGGGTGAGAGCCACGGGTGAGCTTGCCATTTGCAGGGATCAAACCCCTTTCTGCTGTTGGGACTGAGGGTCGGTGCTTCTCCCCTCTCCTTCCCTCAGCACAACCATGCCTCATGCAATCTGAGATGGATAAGCCTGCTTGGGGGGGTCACGGTGATGTGGGGTAGGTGGCTGAAGGGTCTGTGAGCATCCCCCAGGCAGGACCTTGGGGGACATCCTGTTGCTGCAGGGCATAGGGCACCCTTGCCCGGGAGCTTCCGAGGGCTCATCGATGTGGAGGTGCCCAGACAGGCTAGATCTTGCTCCTCTTTGGTTGTTTCCTCTTGCTCAATTATCACTTGTGGGATTTGCTGCTGCTCAGCATACTTGTTTCGCTAAGGAAAAGCCTTTTTGTCCATGGCGACCTCGTGGGAGGTCTAGCTTTGGTATGTAATCCTGGTCAGGAACTCCTGTATTCCTGTTTGCTGCCCGGCAGCCTCTTTCTTGGGCGTGACTTAACACATCTGTGGAAGAGAAACTCAAAAGGCAAAGTTGTCTGCTCCTGCTGGGATCCAGTGATGTGAAGCACAGCATATACTCTCCTCTGACTGCACACTTCTTGTGTCTGAAGCCACATCTGCAGGACCTTAGCAGCTCTCTTAGGCTGCTTCTCTTAGCTTGCAACTGCATCCCAGAGAGGCTGTTTTGGAGTGTGACCTGGACGGGATGGGGCTCCACTTGTGGGCCAGAGTCCGAGGGCCTCAGTGGAGATGGCAGTCCTCTGAGATTGCACCCTGTGGTCTCTCCTCTCCCGCAGATGCTGGAGCAGGGGTCAGGATATGGGTAGGCAAATGTGTCTTTGGCAGCTCTGTCTCCTGAGACGCAGAAGGTGCCCTTGTAGGAGGGACTAGGCTCTGTCTCTGCTCACTGGGCAGCCAGGTCCTGCTGGAGGGACCTAACAGGCTCGTAACTTTAGTGTAGGTGTGAGGTCTGAAGACTGTGAGCAGCTGCCTGCTGCTGAGTACATCCCTCATAGGGTCATCATACTACGATGGTATGTGCACCCTCCTACCTGGGCATGGGCTGATCTCAGCAGAAGGCAGATGAGGAGCCCCAAAGGCTCCAGTCCCTTCCTGTCCCCTATCCCTATTCTCCCACCCCTGTTTAAGATGATGAGCAAGGAGACCTCAGCTTGCCTCAAGACACCCAGCACCTCGCCACTCTCATGCAATGGCTTTTCTGTTTGGCCTGTCCGTGGTCTGGAGGGGCTGGTGGTTGGTTTTTGCCAGGGTTGTTGGACAAGTGGCACCTGGAAAGCAAGCATCTCTAGTTGGTTTGCAAGCCCGTACCTGGGGCTGAGGTGAAGAGGAACATGTGGGAAGGTGACTGCGTCTCGGGTGAGCAGGGAAGGAGACCGCGACCCAGGTTTCCAGCCTTGGGGGCTGAACCAATTGCCAGAGCAATGGGTGGTTGAGGGAGAGCACTGGGGTTTCTAAGGGCTTGAGCCTCACTGTAACACCAACTAGCTGTCTGCCTCCCTTCATCTGCACCTTATTCCCTTTTCTGCTGGGTGAGCGCTACTCCAGCATAAAAATAACACAGCAGAAACTGGGGAGGGGGGGGGGAGGTGTGTGTATGTGGTGCATTTATTTGGTCTTGCTAAAGGCATATATGTTTGCCATCAACAACACTCCTTGCTGAGCCCCAAGGTGTGAGCAGCTGCCATCAGGCTGGTGGCACGACAGACCTTCTGGAGGTGAGGAGCCAGCAAGGGCTTTCCAGGCAGGAGCAGCGAAGCTCTGTTCTCCTGCGAGAGCTGGGATGCTGAGACAATGCTGCGGAAGCGAAGCGCAGGAGAAAGGCCATCGCTGCTCTCCGGGGCAATGTTTTCTTTGGCTAATGAGGAGGGGACTGATGTCCTTGTGTGTGTTGGCAAGAGAGAGGCAGCTGAGGCCTGGAAGGTACAGGCAGCCAGGGAAGTGTCTTTGTAGAGATGAGAGACTGGGGTCCTGGGGCAGATGAGGAAAGTTCTTCTAGGGCTTTGCCGACAGAGGCTGGGGCAACCCCTGGAGACCTCCTGGGGTGGGAGTAGCCTGCAGAGATTTCCTTAGCAGGGAATGAAGAGTGATGGAGCTCCTGCTGGAAATGCCTCCTTACTTTTAAAGTCAAAGCAGAACATCTGCAAAACAAATGAAAAACTTTGTGTCTAAAAGAAGCAGTCAATGCTCCTTAAATTCACGGGGAAGCCATTAGCTGGAGGAGGAAAACTAGAGCACTACAGAAAAGCCATACCCAGGGTTAAAACTGTCCTGGGAAGGGCCAGGGGTGAAAATGCTACTGATCTGATGTTAGACGCGACTGGAGAACCTCTTGGCAGCACTGTGATGGTGGAGCAGATGTCCAAAGAAGCCCAACTAAGTGAGAGGGGCCAAGGAGCGCTCCCACAAGGGAGGACGGGGGTGGCACTGGCTGCATGTGTGGTGGGAGTCCAGGAACCTGCAGCCAGAGTGTCCTGGCTTGAGGCTGTTGTCCCTTTGCCTTATGCAGGTAGCTAGACTTGGAGGATCTGGAAGGAGATCGTTCCCACTGAGAACAAGTCAAGGAAGGCATGTCTGATGTTGGACTGGGCCCCATTTCTCACTGAGGATGACCATAGGTCCTGTTTCCCACTGTCTGGTCCCCGCTGTGCTGCCCGTGCTGCCTGCCCAGGCTCCTCCAGCCTGTCTCTCATTGCATGCCCACAGCACCCCATCAGGAAACCCCTAAACCCACCTCTGCCTCAAGGTTCGGGTCCTTGGTCCTGAGGTCACCTGGTGCTGCTGCCTCATCCCGCCCATCAAGAAACAGCCAAGCTGTGGCTGCAGTTGGGGATCCGCCTTTTACAGGTGCAGAAGTACAACCTGAGCTGGTGCATGGAACCATACCTTCTAGCGATGCCACAATTTGTTGTCCTGACGCCAGCCTGAAAGAGGAGCACAGTGTGTCCTGCACCCTGCCGAGGCTGGCAGGGCTGCCCCTGCTCACATCGCTTTGGTATTTATTTCCTCCATCTTTATGTCTTGTTTTTGTTGTGGTGGTTGGTTTTTTTTTTTTTTTGTTTGTTTGTTTTTTTTTTTTTAATGTGCTTTACTTCAGCAAGGACTTGTCTTTGTCATTTTCTGCCTACACGTGGACAATTTGGTCATGTCGTTTGTCTCCAGGCAGCCTGGAGCTTGCTGGATCTCAGGGGGCTGAAAAGACAAAAGGTTTGTGGCTGTTTCCCCAGCAGTGAGTCAGCCCCAGACACAGTGGTGGAATCGGGGTCTGGGACATCCCAGTTTCCTAGGTCTGCAGTCCTTCCTGCAAAACCCCTGATGGAGAGAAGCTTCAGAGAGGGACAGGCTTTACCCCCACCTCCAGCAAACTCTTTGTGCAGCTTTTCTGTTTGCTTTTCAGTCCAGTTTCCAGACAGAACTTATTCACGAAATGACCCACGATAATTTCTAGATGACTTTCTCCAGGGAATCCAGCACACCACATTATCAGCAATATCCAAGTTTGCTTTCCAAGTTGTTTTGAAATCTATCACACACCGGGCCTCCGCTTCCGCTGCTGGGCAGCCACCGGTCCATTAGCGCCTACCTAAATTGATATTTAGTTAATTTTACACTTTGCAGAGTGAGTGAGGCATGTTGATTTATTTCATTCCTATTAACCTCAACAGCTCTCCTGGGATATTGAAGTCACCTTGCTCTGCAGTCACGTGCCCATCGACACCAGCTCCATCCAAAAGGATGCTCAGGGCCAACGGGAGCAAAAGCATCCAGCTGGGAAGTTGGGAGCAAAGCATGGACAGAGCCAAGCATAGGGCCAGTCCTGACATGCTGCCGCAGCTGGGCTGTATGGGATCACCACTGGCGTGGGGACCTTGTCCCAGAGGGGACGGGGCAGAGCCTGTGCCAGCACCAGGCAGATCTCCTCTTGGGCGTGAAGGCTGAAGGACAGCTGGATATGCTCAGGTTTAGGTGAGAAGCACATCATTGCTTCTGGCTGTATGCTTTTCAGCTTGCATTGGGACTTTGGCCCTAACCGTACCGATTTGTTCTTTAATCTTGGTCACCTTATCAGAAGCCTTTGAACAACCAAATACATCTCCACTCACCTTGAGAACAAGCTTTGCCATTTCTTTTTGGTTGGTTTTGTTTCTTTGCCAGAGACCTCTGAGAGATTAGAGTGATCCCTCTCAAGCCTGGGCTTTATGTTGAAGCCTCTGAAGCCTGCAGCACTTGGGCACTGAGAACGTGTATATTTTAGGGTGGCTTTGACATTAGGCCAAACCCCTCAGGGCCTTGTAAGATCTGGAATCTTCTAAACAATTCCTGATGGCCATCCATGTCATCTTCTCCAAATAAAGACACCAAGTTATATGTTACTGAGAGGACTTGCTGTTCCATCTGTAGGGGTCTGGAAACAAAAGAAAGTGGGCATCTCAACTGTGAGTTGCCATGGGCTCTCCTCAGCAGAGATGGAGAGAAGCAGTTCCCACAGGTGAAGTGCATATGTTTTAGTTTGCTCCCATTGCCTCATCCCATCACTGGTCACCACTGAGAAAAGCCTGTGTCCTTCCTCTTCGTTCCCTCCCATCAGATGCTTATACACCTCTATGAGGTCCCCCCAAGACTGCTCTTCGCTGAGGGATGTTTCAGACCCTTCATCACCTTCATGGCCTTGCATTGGACTGCCTCCAGTAAGCGCATCTCTCTCCTGTACTGGGGAGCCCAGAGCTGGACCCAGCACTGCAGATATCGCCTCACCAGTGCTGAGCAGAGTGGGAAAGGAGACTGTTGGAGCTCAGGAAGCTGTATTTGACCTGGGGATGGCCAAAGACATCTTTAGGACTCTCCATGGCCAACAGGACTCCTGTGCAGCTGGGTCTGACCTGGAGGAGTGGATAAGTGCTGGGTCCCGCCTCAGCTCTGTCCTGGCCAGCATCTGGTGCCCGCAACAAAATAGTGGAAATGGTTTTCAGGTGAAGCCGGACTAGAAAAGCCATGTTGACCAAGGGAAATCAGGTGGAGAAGGTGTTGACAGAGCAAATGCCTTTTGAAA
Source organism: Podiceps cristatus (assembly GCA_000699545.1). NCBI lineage: Eukaryota > Metazoa > Chordata > Aves > Podicipediformes > Podicipedidae > Podiceps > Podiceps cristatus. The sequence goes on along the minus strand of KL269110.1, from coordinate 33,450 downwards.
CAAATCAGCAGGCAAACAGGGTGGGGACTTTGTGGTCTGATGCCACCTCCTATTTATGGAAAGCATGACAAGGCACCCAGAGAAATGTCAATGCCTCATCTGACAAAAAAAAAAAAGACCCAAAAAAACAACAAAGCAAAAAAACCCCACACTACCAAAATGGAGCGAAATCTAGGAGAGATTTTATGGTTTCTAGGAAAGTTACAGCATTGATATGTGAGTGCTAAACAGTTGCCCCAAAGGTGATCTGGCACACGAAGGAGGGGTGGGGATGTGGTCCCTCCCCGTTCTGCTCCCTGGGGCTCTTCCTCCTGACCACACTTTCCCAGGGAGCAGTAAGGTGCAAAATGGGAATGCAGGTCTCAAAGACGTCATGGGAGAGGTTTCTTGCAGCTGATTTCGTGTCAGTACTTGCAGGCAGGTGCCTCCGTTCCCCCAGGGTGGTAAGGGGAGAAGGTAGTTCAGTTATTCCTGCATCTTGAGGAAAACATTGTTTTGCTTAATGACATCCCTGACACTTCAATAATGGAGCCCAGGTCCCTGGCAGAGGAGATGTGTGAACTGCCCTGATCTCACCTCTTATCGAGGGCTATTCCCTGGGTTATGGAGGGAAGCTGGGGTCAAGCAGGCCAAGATGGGCTGCTGGGTGTCCAAGGGGAGTGCCCCTTGCCTGCCTGCCCTGCTGACTGAGGTGTGTTTGCAGGCTTAGGCCACAACTGGTGTCCTGCTGTCTGCCTCCTGCTTCTGACAATGAGACAGGAAGAAGAAAAACGTTGGCAGTGGTGCAGGGCAAATGGAGAATGCTCTTCTGAGCAGTCTGCAAGGAGGGCATCACACCCAGCTGCATGCTGTTTGGTATTCATTTAACAGCCTTTTGGCTGAGACCTCTTAAAACATTGGTTCAGTTTGTGTTAGGGACACTTGCAGCCACGATGAAACGTAACTACTGCATAGGTCATGGTCAGCTCGTGTTGGAGGAGGTGTCTGCAGTTAAATCAGATCTTTCTGTCTTCTCTTCGTGTGTTCTGGGAGGTGGGGCGTGAGAGTTTGCTCTGCTCTTTCCAAGTGCCAACCATGCACAAGCAAGCCTCAGTTAAGTAAGAGGAAGGATGCTGAAATCACAGGTTTGCAGCTGTATGTTCCTGTAGATCACGGCAGCAGAGCTGCCTCCTTCTTGCATACTGAGAGCACCAGACCTTTTGGGAGGTTGTGTCAGATCTGCTGGGAATTTAATCATGGAGTGCCATCAGCAAGGAGGAGAACAAGAGGACTAGCGCTAGTGTCCTTGAAGGACTTGGAGAAGAAAGAGTGCCCTCCAGCAAAAGGGAAAAAGCAGTGGCTATGTGGCTATGTAGAAAGATGAGCCTGAAAACAGCTGTCCAGAGATCTGGGAGTTTTGGGAGGGATGGAGGATCTCCATATGTCAAAGGCATGGGAAAGATGGAAAACATCAGGAGATATCCTTGGACATGGCCAGCACTGCTCTGTGCTGTTAGCAATGTGAGGGCACTCGTATTTTGGCTCTTCTCCAGCAATTTCCATGCAGCAGATGCTATATCTGGTTCCTCCGTTCACACCTCACCATGCCCATATTGAGAGCAGGCATCCTTCCCTGCACAAGGACCTCAGACTCCGGGAGCTTCCTGCAAGTGTTAAATCGTTGCTTTCTCCAGGGAGGAGAGGCTGGCCAGCCTTGATGGCTCTGTCCTACAAGAAATGCAGTGTCCGTGTCGGCACCACAGTTCTTCTAGGTGAGGAAGGAATTAAAATCTCAGGACTTTTTACTGCTTGTCCCTGCAGGGGTCATCAAAGCAGCGTGGAAACCACAGGCAGCTGTTCAGAGAACAGGCATGATAAAATATTTCCTGATCAGAGCTACTTTTTGTAGGAAAAAAGCTCCTGAGATTTGCATTGTCTACCCTTGGTTGTGATGGAGGAATCTGTTGACATGTCTAAAATGTTTCCAGGGCAAGAAAAATAATTTGAAAGGCCTTGAAAGCCTGCAAAAGAGCTGAAGAAGTTCACAGTTCACTTTGCCCCTCTGTTTTTCCACCAGCACATGCTGGTCTGCTCTGGCCTGCCTCCTTTGCCACCAACCTCTTTGCCCCAAGATGGAAGGACTTTTGAAGTCAGGTCCCCACAGAAAGGCATTCAGGTCTGAGTTGTGCTGGTGCCACCAGCTTCTTGGTCTGGTCCCTGGAGCTTCCATGAGTGATTGTGTGGCACGTTCAGCTACGGATGAAAAGCTGATGCTCTGCTTCTACAACTTACTCCATTGGATGAATAAATGTACACAAAATGTAGGGCTCTGCTGCTTCTCTCTTTGGCCAAGAGGACTCTGGACTTGAAGCTTTCCTATGAGGGGAGTTCCTCCTTTTGGAGACCCAATATCTATTAATGGAGTTTGTTTATTTATTTTTTAATTTTTTTTTCCCTGCTTTTGTGTGTGATGGTGCTGCTTTGGGGGGTTCATGGTTCAAGGTGTAAATGGGGAGTGCTTGCTTAGAGCAAGAACTGTAGGTCAGGCTCCTGCTGGGGATCCCAAGCTCTCTGCTTGGTCCAGCCAGCTTGGCTGGCATTGAGGACGTAGATAAACCACATTTCCATCACTTCTTACCTTCAGGACAGTGTTGACATAGATGGTATCCAGGGCTTGAACATTGGCCAAGTCACTGTTGCCTTCTCCAAGACCAACAAAGCCTCACTGTACAATATTGTCAGGGGTTTATGCTTGATTACCATATACAACCACAATAATTAACCTAATTCGCTTGTCAGCACCCTCTGAGATACTGTGGGTGCGACGAGGTGAGTCATGGAAGGAGTGTGACCCTACCCGCAGACCCCTGCCTACGAGCTCCCACAGGTGCTGAAGCAGAGATGGAGATGCACAATGCGGCATTGTAATCCTGCTAAGGTAGCAGATCAGGGTGGGGGGGAGGTCACAGCGCTGCCAGCGGGGAGCTGCGCCCCGTGCAGAGGTCCGGCCATTGTGTTTGAACAAGGGCTGTGCAAACACCACTACGTGCTGGGCCAAGGCTGCCACTGTCATTTCTTGTTGGCAGCGGCAAGGTGGAGGTTCAGAGGGACAGATTTGGGTCCAGAGTCTATGTGTGAGGAGACCTGTGACTCATCAGACACACAATGGGGTCCGGGGACTGAGAGCACCATGCTGCGGTCTTGAAAGCCAGAGTGGGTGCTCAGTTTAGACTGGTGGGACAGCAGGAGAAGAGGAGGTTGAGGCGGATGCGGTGGCCCTGGGGATGTGCCGAGGAAGAGGAGCACAATTAGCTCCTTTCCTTAAGCGCAGGCACTCTGCCCCTACACTGTCTCCTTGGCTGCCTTTGTTCCTTCCTTCTGCCATGACATCTCTGATGTCCTTTCTCATCTTGCTCCTGGGCCTCCCTCTCTCTTCCCGTGGGGTCTGAAGGCACGTTTGTCCCAGAGGGACCAAGTGCACTGTTACTGCGCAAACGCAGTCCTACAGAAAGCCAAGGAGCTGAAGAAGTTGGGAACGGAGTCTCTCGTGTGTTAGGGGTTTGGACATGGGTGTTTTACCAAGTCCCACTGGTGGACTCTCCTGCATCCAGCAGAGCAAGGGCACTCCCGGTTGCACATTGAAGACTGATGATGGTGGCTTGATGAGCAGAACGGGGTGCACTGTGGCTGCATGTGAACATACGTGCTCCCGGTGCAACTATTGCATACGTGGTCCAAAACCCAGTTCTTTGCAGATGTTAAAATATCCCCTCCTCCAAAATCCTGGCTGAGGCTTCAGCACTTGGGGCTGGGGCAGGTGTGTTTGCTGAGCAAGCAGCCGCTGTTTGCACAGAGGGGATTCATTAGGCTACAGTTCGGTTGAACTTTGTTCCAGGGATCACATATTACAACCTGTGCCCTCCTCACCTCTGCTGCCTTGGCTTTGGATCCCTTTCTCTGCTGTGGGCCAAGAGGATGACCTTCCTCTGGGCCATTTTTTCTGTCTTTGCTGCTTTATGGTTCTTTCTGATGCTAAGTCTGGGCTTTTCCTCTGTGTCTTCTGCAATATGCTGCCCCAGGGCAACTTGCAGGACACCTTGGAGGGGCTCCTGTCCCACCAGAAATGAAGCTGGGCAGGGTCAACACATTCTTTGGTGCCTCTCCTGGGATGCTGTAAGGAGGCAAGAGCTGATATTTAGAAAAACTACTAATTCTCTGTGAAACAAGACTGAGGGAAACACAGATGCCATGCAGTGTTGGTTGAGGCAAGAAGTGCGCAGGCATAGGAAACACATACTAGCACTATTGGCACTGGTTGTGCAGCAGAGTGGGCTTCAGACATCTTTTCCCTGTTGGAGAAAAGATCTGTGTTGAAGGCAGCCCAAGGGAGACACCCAGTGAAGCTCAGCAGTACAACCAGCTGGGAAGGTGGGAGGAATGGAACAGAAATTGCTGCAAAGGGCAGAGTGGGATACTACATCCCAGGAGGAGCTTTCCCTGTTCTCTTCTGTTGACCTCATCTTCGAAAAGGCAATTTCTGAATGAGGAAAATGTGTGTTCGGGTTGGGAAGAAGTTAAGAGATGAGGAACTGAGCCCCAGGAGAGAGAGACTAGAGCATTTCAAGCTGTTTGGCATTGAAAGGAGAAAAGGGGGAAGCCATAGATGTACGTATGGCTTAAAATGGCCTAGGACAAATTGAGGACGTGATGTCAGAGCACAAGGAATGGAAAAGCCGTGCTGATGTCTGTATAGCTGCAGAGGTTTCCTCCAGCCTTGGAGAGTCGGAATACCGTCTCAGGAGGGTGGTCTGTGTGCTCCCATGAGTGGTAGCTCCAGGGAGGCCTTGGCATGATGCCCCTCCACAACAGCCCCTGTGCCCCAGGGAATGGATATTAGCATTCAGAGGCCTTCGGGCCATAGTCCTTCTGTTGCTGTCGGATACGTCTCTTTTCAGATCTTCCTCGACCAGTCTGGGGGCATTATTTTCCCTTGAACACAACAGCATCAGGAGACGGTGCATAAGGTCTTTTTCCATATTTCATTGCTCCTTAGCCTTAGCTAAACTTACACGATCTTATAGATCTGCCCTGCTTTCCCATTCACCATCAAAGTGTCTAAGTAAGAGATGCATGAACATGAGAGTTTGACAACTATGAACTTGGTAAAGGCTGAATTGAAGAAAAAAATAAAGTGGGATCTTTCCTTGAACTGGGAACCCATCTTGCCTTGTGTTAGAGCTCTCAAAGCAGCCTGGGTCAAGCTGTATGAGCAGAAGGAGCTGCTGTTCCTGGAGAGGAGGGCTGTCTTGTGCCTAAGATGCCAGAGGTTGCCTCTTGGCTCAGCGCCCTGCTGCTGAAGGTGCAAGAAAATGAGCTCAGCAGACAGCACCCCACTGAAGACCTTCAGGAGACGATTATGTTCAGGGTTTGGGTTGGGATACTGATCCCTGGCTTGTCCCCTCAAACCAAGCCCCTGCAGTGCAAGAGCTGGGACAGGAGGTGGCCGCAGCCCTGAGGCCTCCATCATGGTGCCTCAGCCGGGGGGAATGTCCCTGCCGTGAGAGCCCAGCCACAGCACATCCTCTGCATTTCCCTTCCCTACCTTTCCACCCCCACCTCTTTTATTTTTAAGCGGTCACCTGTGACCAGAAGAAATTGCACCGTGACTGACGGATAAATGAGCAACCTGTACTTTGGCATTTGGGAGTACAGTAGGTTTAACCCTGAGCTGCTCCCGGTGCCTACGTCTCTCCTTAAAATCAGGACAGCTTGACTTGCAATCAGTTAATCCTTGAATTCAGCTTTGATTGTTGGAGGTGGGAATAACCTCCCCTAGACAAGAGGTAGGTGGGTGCCCTCTCTGAGCCACTGTCTGTGTCCTCTACCATGTCCCCGGGATACTTTGTGCTACCTCTGCTACAGTGGGGTGAATTGGCCTCTGAAGAGGTCTTCCCCTGGGATGACAGAGGCAGCCCAGATTTAACTTTCAGAAGGCGAAACTAGAGCAAGATGGTCCCTTCTTTTGGCTTCTCCCATTTATTAAGTCCTCTGTCACAGACAGAGCCTGCAAGTGCTACTAATAGAAATATTACACTGATGAGTAAAAAGCTGATTGCTCTTCTGATGTAAAATGCTCCCCTGAGAAGCTGTTTGCTGCTGTGCTCTTAAAATCTGTGCTAGCATCCCTCACGGTAGACAAGAAAGGAGATGTGGGTTGGTAGTTCCAGCTTCCCTGGAGCCCATCGTCATTACGCAAGTTTGATATCCTTGACTGAAGGCCAGCCTGGTCTTTTCACGGGGATTTCCCACCTCAAGGGCAATGTGCGAGAGGAAAAAGTGTCTTGTTTGTAATAGGTTCTCCATAAAGCCTTTCCTCCTCTTTGTTCATGTTATTTCTCTGTGGCATGTTTATAGGAGATGATGTTGATGTCAGCTCAGGGCTGTGGGACTCCTTCAAGAGCCAGCACTCAGTAGAAAGATTTGATTCTTTAGTGCTGCATACAAAAAGTAATTGCCCGGGATAAAGTGGGCTGTAAATGGGCTAAAATATGGGCTCACTGCTCTACAAGACAGGCAGTCTTCCATCCCCTGGTCTAACCAGGAGCTAGCTTTCTCTTGTTCTCTCCCACGTGCCAAGGTACCGCAAGGGCTGACTGTTCCTCGAGGGATGGGGAGTCCACCAAGATGGCACAGGTCTGCGGGCAGGAGGCTTGTCCATCACTGTCTCCATGCAAGGTGATCAGGGTGGGCCCTGGGATAGCAGCTGGGGTCAGCCCAGAGTCCAGATCCCCTGGGAAGCTGGTGGTGACGAGACAGGACTGAGGTTGGGATCAGGTCTGGGGACAGCAGCAGGGTCGGATGGAGCCTGGGGACCATCAGGCAGGTCTGCAGTGACCAGGCAGGTCCAAGGTCTGGCTGGGAAGTCTGTCTGTGGGTTGGGGTCTGGATCAACAGGGACATGGCCAGGCAGGGGCAGAGCAGGGGGGAACCTGGGGACCGGTGCTTCTCCAGCGTTGCTCAGGCAGGGACTGATGGGCTGAGAATGAACGGGCTCCTGGAGGCTTGTCGCTGGAGGGCCCCGGTGAGGCTGAAAAAGAGGGAGGATAGGGTTGTAAGAGCTGGTGATGCCTTTCAGTGAGGGATATCTCTTGCAGAACTGCACAGCTGACTGGTGTTTCTCCCAAGCTTGTTCTCTCTGCCCTCGGCACGTGGTTCCAGTGCATTCTGGCTGTGGTGTCCATCCGGGTTTCGTGGGGCAGAAATGTGGCAGGGCTTTCTGCCTGCAGTGGATGCCACTGGCAGACGCAGATGGGGAGGAGGGTGTTGGTGATCAGAGGAGTGCGTGTTGAAGGGCAAAAGCTCTGGTGGAGGGGGGAACAACAGATCTCAGCTCAGGTCTTGCAAGGCTGTGGACACGGTCGTGCCAAGACCCTCAGTCACTGCCAGCAACCAGACTCCCCCAAAGGAGTTAATTTTCCTCTTCCACTGTAATTGGAAGGTTAGTGGCTTGAAGGTATTCCACCCCGTAGAGCACCCTTTGGCTATAACATAACCGATCACTACACCTACAGAGCACAGCCACGTTCCCCCACCTTATGCAACTTCCAGCAAGGCATCTGAAGCAAGAATTTGTTCTGGTTCCTTCCTTATTCTTGCAACAGTTGTCAGGAGCTGTTAGGGCCATGTCACTCTTCAGCTGGGCTTTGCTGTCGCTTTCCCCAGCGCTGAGGCACCCACATCAGCTGAGCGTGTGTGCAAGGGGCTGATGGATGATGCTGCGGGGGTCAGGAGAAGGCTGCTGTGTCCAGCTGACCAGCCCCCACACCTCTGCCCAGGATTTCTGCTTCTTTATCCCCACAGCTGGAAATGACAAGGCTTAAAATGCCAAAGGGGGTCTAAAAGCCCTCAGGAGGGGGTTTAAAATCTGTTCAGCTTGGCCTCTTGCTCCCCCCTTTCTGCTGCTCCCAGAGCTCTGAATAGTCCCAAGACTTTAATAGTTTTCCACATTGCAAAACAGTAATTACTGGAAGGGACGAGGTGGTTTGAGAGCCAGGGTCCTGTGGTGCCTCCAGGGCTGTGCCAGCCCCAGGCGACCAGGGAGTGGAGCAGTGAGGACGGGAGGAGCCCTTCCCCTTGGATTTTATCTTGATGAGAACATCTTGACCAAGGACCAGGAAACAAATTCCTCTGCTGCTTGAGAGGGGGAAGGGGAACTGAAAGGTCAAGCCTGGGAGGCCTTTCTCTGACGGTATGGCAGTCCCCAGCACTGGCAGGGAAGAGATGCCCTCCCAGGTCCTGGGTCCAGTATTTAGTCATTGGTGTCATACTTAGCTAGGGACCCCCAAAGGGTGAGATGTTTGCACGGCTCAGAACTGTTGAACTGCCAGATCTGTGTTTGAAAATCTCAGGAGCAGAAGGAAAATCGATTTAACTAGAGTTCAAAGGGTCTGAAATAAAGACTAAGCCGTGCTGTTGCTCTGAAGCCTTATTTCCATTAATTCCTGTTAATGCTGCTTTAAAATGACAAAGTGGGAGGGAATGCTGGCCAACACATTTTTTGGCGGTTTCAAAACAACCACTGTTAATCAGCAAGGAAATGTATTGGCTGTAAGAGCTTTTAAATGGGAAGGTGGCTTCAACCAGGACACATGTAACAGCATGTAGTTGTGGTGACAGTTTAAAAATTAGCTATTGTGAGGCTCCACATACGGACAGGGGCTTGGTATTAATGATTACCATGAACTAACTAACTGGAAAAGGGTTGAACAGCAAGTAGTAGAGTTCAGCTTGACCCACTGGTGAGCTGACCCTTTTCCCGTTCATTTAATGCCCAAATCACCTTTCTGTCCAGAGCGGCTCTCCAACGGCTGAACACAATGCCTGGGCGCAGTGGTGGGTGGCCATGCCAGCACAGCCAGGGTGCCTGTGGGCTGCAGAGGACAAGAAGAGCTTCAGTCCTTGCTCCTTGGGCCAGATCCATCAGCAAGAGCTGCTCCAGCAGCTGGTCAACACTGCCAGCCCAGGGCTGGTGCTGCCGGTGCTGCTCCATGAAGCTGGTTCACAAGCCTTTCTTCCTCATTGTCTCCCCTTGCTTGCTCCTTCGGTGTCCTTCTGGCTGCTGGCCTCTGCTGCCTTTTCCCACCCATGGATCTGTGGCCACAGCTCCCGCAAAGGCACCCTTGGTCCACCCGAATCACCAGCATCCCTCTGCAGCACGTGCAGGGCTGGCTGCATCTGCCAGGAGCTCTGCCTGCTTCAGTGATGTGCCCCTGCTCCTTCGGCAGCCAAAGATGTAGGACCCAGCTGGGTCTCCCCTTGTGATGGCGGGGTGAGGTGGCTCCAAGTGCACCTTGTGCTTCCTCCCTCTCACCCTGGGGTCTTCTTGACCATCTCTGCCACCGTCTTGCCTCTGTCCTCATCCTGGTGGCCTGGGCTCTGTGACCAGAGGGGAGCATCCCTGCTCACACCCCTACTCCACTGTCCTTGGATGTGTGCACAGGGGCTCATGTGAGCTGCAGCTCTCTCCTCCCCTGGAAATAAGCCACTTTTTCTCCTCTTCTCACCCAGCCCCATCCTCTGGGATGGCCCATCATCTCCTTGTGGGTACACACCCCTGTGGAAACTGGCTGGCAGGTCCCATAGTGCTGGACACAACCGTTTTGTGGACAGAATTGCTGTGCAGGGGTCTGTGAGGGTTGTGAGGGTCTGTGCCCTGGCACAGTACCTGGAGGTCCTGCGGGAGAGGAGCCGAGGGCACCGCGGCCACATAGGGCAGCTGGCACTCCTGCCCTTTCTTTCCCGGCTATCAGTATTTACGGGTTTGTTCCCACAGGTCTTTGGAAAATACACGGGAAGCAGGGTGAATGTTATCAGGCTCCAGCTGCTCTATTTGCAAGCATGTCTTCAGTAGGAATGATTAACCCACCGTGTTTTTCTGCCTTCCCTTCCAAAAGCCCTCAAGGATATCACAGCTCCCAAGGTTGCACAGAGTTGCTGGTAATCCCGTTAACCTTTGGGTTAATTAAGCAAACTGGACTCCTTCATTAGGAAGAATGGTGCTAATTGCATATCCAAGAGGATGAGTTTTGCATGGATCGCTGGCTGGCAGAGCAGAAACCACTGCTGACTTCAGCAAAGGGGCTGGGGAGTTAATGGGGACTTGCTTGAGAGAGGAGGCAAAGAAAACCTGTGTCCTCATCGATGTTGGACCGGTTGGTGATTGCTGTGCATGCAGAGCACGCAGGGCAGTGGCGCTGTCCTGCAGTGCTGCTGTGCAAGGCAGAAAGGATCGAGCTGCTGGTACCTGGCCATTGAGCTGACATTCATTTCCAACCTAAAAATGCTGACCTGTAATGGCAGGACATGGTAAGCAGCTCCGGACAAGAGGCTACAGTCTGCAGCTGGGCTTAGTGCTCTGAGCCAGGAAGAGCTGCTTAAAATGGACAGAGCGCTCTTTGTTTGCTGTGTGTGGTTTGGAAATTAAGCAATACTTAGAAGCAATACTTAGAAGCAAATATTGGTTCAAACATCAGCTCCCACTCTCAAGTGGCCAGTTCAGCTCATCCCAGGTAGAAAACAGCATATCGCAACACAGTCAAAACCTGACACCAAGTATTTCTCCTAACCAGTGGGGAAACTGGTTTGTGGCATTTCCTGAAAAATAAACTAAAAGCAATGACTCTGGAGTTGGAGCACAGCCTCAAAATTGACCCGTAGGTCCAAACAGCGCCAAAAGCATGTTTCTGGAAAGACTGCCACAGCTCTCCAGGTATCTGTTAGTCCACGGGGAATGCTGAGCTGGTCCCAGTCTGCTGTCAGCCACGCAGAGCTGGCTCTCCCATGGTGCGGCTTAGAGCTCCTGCAAGCCCCATGCTGACCTGGGCTCCAGGGGACGAGTGACTCCCTCTTCCAGGAGAGACCCGGCATCGGGCAGGAGGTCTGGGATCTCTCCCAGATGCTTACACTGACCAGGTAAGCTGGGCCTGCAGAAGCCCCCTGACTTCTCCCTGCCCCTTCTGGGTACCTGAACATAGAATCACAGAATGGTTTGGGTTGGAAAAGGATCTTTATAGTCCATATAGTCCAACCCCCTTGCCATGGGCAGGGACATCTTTCACTAGGTCAGGTTGCTCAAAGCCCTGTCTAACCTGACCTTGAACACCTCCAGGGATGGAGCATCCACGTCTCTGGGCAACTTGTTCCAGTGCCTCACCACTCTCATCGTAAAAAAAAAATTCTTCCTTAAATCCTTAAATTCCTAAATCTACCCTTTTTCAGTTTAAAACCTTTGCCCCTGTCCTGTCACTACAGGCCCTGGTCAAAGGTCTCTCTTCATTTTGCCTATAAGTCCTTTTTATATCTTGAAGGGCCACAGTATGCTATCCCCTGGAGCCTTCTCTTCTCCAAGCTGAACAACCCCAACTCTCTCAGCCTCTCT
>KL269110.1:262-16631 GCA_000699545.1 Podiceps cristatus | reverse complement strand
TCGGAGTAGACAGCGGGTCTTTTCTGATCCCCCTTAAAGTGGGGTGGTGGTTACTGTCCTCCGGTGAGAAGTGCTCCCTGTGCCGCTGGCATCGGAAAGCCCTCAAGCACCTTTGCTGAGTTACCAGCATGCAATGGTGTATTATTAAGGGTGGAGAGTCCCTCCTCCTCCCTGAGGTTGCCCAAAAGCTCTGTGGCAGAGTACATGGCACTCGGGCTCCTGTTGCCTTCCCTGTGTTCACCAGCGCAGCTGGGCTGACTCCCTCAGGAGGTCCCGGTCCAGCCTTGGCCCAGGGCAAGATGCTTGCCAGCACTAGATTAAGGTCACCACAGCTTTCTGCAGCCAAGACTTGAAAATAGATGACGGCAGTAGGAACTAAGGCTAAGGATTCTCCCTGTGGCCAAATTCAGCATCTCTGCTGGGAGGAGGGGAAGTGTCTGCTGGCAGGGTTATGGCTCAAAAATCAAGTAAGAGAGAATATTTCAGAGGTGAAAGAGAAAACGGAAACAGCAAAGGTTAATCTGGAGGTGTTTGAAGGAAATGTGCCATCAAGGGTTTGGAGGGAGTGAGCTGTGCATGCAGCCTCTCGGTCTGAACCCTGCCAGGAAGGGGCAGAGTTAAGGTGAAGTGTGTAGTACGGGCTGGCCGCATACTTTAACCACAAGTTTCCAAAGTTTCTGGGGTTTAGATTGCCAAAGGAGGTGTGAGTCTGTGTCCACTTGAGGTCTTTGCTTTGCTCCACTCCCCCAGAGCAGCCAGTCAGCTGCATTTACTGGTTGGGGGACTCTTAGAAGAAAGGACTGCGGATCTGGCATGGCATCTCTGTTACTGGGTGTAGTGGATGAGGTGAGCTATAAAGACAGCTAAATCCATCAGATCATCTAGCTGCCAAGGAGGTCACATGTGGCTCTGAATACAGTCAGGCCAGGTCAGAGCTGCTCTCCCTCTGTGATTATTTGCAAAGACACTGCTTTGGTGGACCACCTTTTCTCTCTGGTTTTGCAAAATCTTGAGTTTGATTTCTATTGAAGTGTGTGGATTTGTTCTCCTACTCCTGTGGATGTTGCTGTGAGGTGAGCTCAGGCTGCTGGAATCAGGGTGCGGTGCAGGACATCTGTTACCCAGGGACAGGAATGATCCTCCCAGATGCTCCTGAAGGTGCACAGGTCAGGCAAGAAAGAAACGGCCTATCTGCATGACTTCGGAGACATGCAAGGTCGATCCTGCACCTGGCCATCACCAGGAACCAGAGATCGTGTATTCACAGAGATGCTGCTTCTCTCCATGTGGTGCCTTTCTACCTCTCTGAGACTATTTATTTCTTGTTCTTTCTGCAGCTCTGTGTTTTGCTGCTCCCCCCAAGACAAACATCAGATGGTGCACAATATCCTCACCAGAAGAGAACAAATGCAATAGCCTAAGGGACCTCATGCAACAAGAGAGTGCCGTATTGAGTTGCCTGCAGAAAGTGACATACCTCGACTGCATAAAAGCCATTTCGGTGAGTGGGCAGCAAATATCTGTGCTAGGTGCTGAGGATGTTTCAGCAGCCTCGAGAAGGTTGGGGTTTCCTTTGAGTCACTGGTTGTTAGCTGTGATCCCCCTGCAGAGAAGGGCTCACCTGCAAGGATCCAGGAGAGACTCTGGGGAAGCATTTTCCCTTATGTGTTCCTGCTCTTCATTTATTGACCGAAATCTTTCTGTTGTTTAGAATAATGAAGCAGATGCCATTAGCTTGGATGGTGGTCACGTTTTTGAGGCAGGCCTTGCCCCCTACAAGCTGAAGCCCATTGCTGCTGAGGTCTACGAACAAAGCGGAGGTACATTTTCATGCAATATTTTTAAGCCAAGTGGTGATAAAAAACGGATAGTGCAAAGACCATCCTTTCCACGCAGCATTCCCACATTATTTCTGTTGGTTCTCGGAGATATTGCCCCTGGCTTCCAGATCCCAGAGGAGAAGTGGTGGGGAGCAGTTACACCAAAATGTAACCCATGACCATAGAGTCAGTGTAATGGAAAGGGTGAGAGCCAGTGCCCCATTTCTGATGCTAGCTGTGATGGAAGCCACTGGTCACATGGGGATGTGGTGGCCATGGAAGGAGAGCCTGGGAGGAACACCCAGTTGAGATGACAGAAAAAAGAAAAGAAGCATGGAAAATATTCTGCAGCAATTCCTTTTGATAAGAGTTAGTTTCGTTGCTCTGTCGCTACTTACTCTCTACATCCTTTGTCTCTCCCATCTTTCTCTTGGGAGCTGAATAGATGCTATTTCTCCATTTTTGTCTGTCTTGCCTCATGCAATCCCACCATGTCCAAAGCTCCCCTTCTCTTTTGACCTCTGACCTGGAGTTCAGCCTCTTTGTACACAATATTCAGGATCAAAGCAATATGTCAGTCATTCCCAACATGGTAGCTATTAATACAAATATTAAATGGAATGCTGTGGTCTCTATCACCCCTCAAACTCAGTCACTTTATTCATAAGCAGCGTGTGATGGGCTAGGTATAATTTTAAAGACTAAATGAGGAATTTCAGTTTTGCAAGGCCTACATGGATGTTTTGGTGGGTAATGGCATTTGAGAAAAGACTTGCCAAAAAAGGTATGTCAAAAAGACTTGTTGAAGAATCCTTACAAAACTATGGGCATGACTAACATCTGTCTAGCGGTGAAGCATTTTGCACGTGATAGTGTTTTCAGGTCTCTTACCTTTACAAGTTGTAATGTGCAGTATTGGTTCGATATTGGCAGTGTAGTTAACTACTAAGAAAATGGGAGGAGTGCTCAAGCAAAGTTGTTAATTATTTGAAGTGCAGCACTGTATTCTCTGAAATCAAGGGTTTGGCGGGATTTGAAATGTTCTTAAGTCCCACTTTTTCATCGCTTTCCTGTTTTTTCCTGCATTGCAGGCTCCACAAGCTACTATGCCGTGGCTGTTGTGAAGAAAGGAACAGGCTTCACAATAGATGACTTGCAGGGCAAGACCTCCTGCCACACGGGCCTGGGCAGGTCTGCTGGCTGGAATATCCCCATTGGGACACTCCTCCACCGGAGACTCATCAAGTGGGATGGCATAGACTCAGCCTCCATCGAGCAAGGTGAGGTGGGAAACGAGATGAATGGGCTGGTGTTAAGCAAGGGGTGGTGGTACAGTGGAAGCGATGTTGCCCTATCTTCTGTGGAGGTCCTGAGGCAGCTCACACTGCTGGCGAGTCATTGACATTTTTTGTGCATCCCCTTCCTGGCAGGTCCATGTAAAAGTGAATTTTAGACTAACTATTATTCTTCCTCCTCCATAGCGGTGGCCAATTTTTTCTCTGCCAGCTGCGTGCCTGGTGCCACCACTGAACAAAAGCTGTGCCGTCAGTGCAAGGGAGACCCCAAAAACAAATGCTCCCGCACAGGACCCTATTCTGGATATTCTGGAGCTTTTCAGTGAGTGAAAGTTATTTTTCCTTTGGTGAAATATTCTGGCCCTGACATGTGCAAATTTTTGTTATACCAGGGAGGGCTGTGTTTTAATCGGGGAGACTGAATTTATAAAACAACTGGGATCGCTGGTAATTAAAGATCCAATTAGTAATAACTGGCAGGCAGCTAGCAGGAGATGAGAGAGGCAGCTGGGTTGTAGGGTTTGTACAGACTTAAGAATACACAGCATTAGTGTTGTGCTAAGTCTCACTGAGCTTCCTGAGCATTACTTCTCTGCCATTATATTTTCTTCCCTGCCAGCATAGCTTTTCGGGGGAAGGCTGCTGCTCTATGGTTGCAGTTTGTGCTGAATTAATTTGCTGAAACAGGAGATAGGGAACCACAGTGCCTGGGTTTTATTAAACATCTTTTCTGTTCCTCCCACCTGCAGCTGTCTGAAAGATGGAAAAGGAGACGTGGCTTTCGTGAAACACACAACTGTTCAAGGTAGGCCTGTGAGATCACTTGTTTCTCTCCTTTCCAGTGCAACCTCTTGCTGTCACTCCATCCTGCAATTATTCTACACTGTGCAGGCTTTCATTCCTCTCCAGGTTTGCCCCAAACCTCTTCTTCTTTCACCTCTGGAAACATGTTTTGTGTGCTTGTTACCATCCTTGTTACTGAGAAATATAATTGTGGTGGAGCCCACTTTTTCCTCTTTGAGGTTCTTCTTTGAAGAAGGAAAACCAGCTTGATTAAGTTCAATGGTATCATCATTGGTGCTGTGTCTCGGAGCCAGCTGTAATGTTATCACAGCAAAGGCAGGGTGAGCAATGGCGTAGGTAATTACGCTCACCCATCCCTCTGGGAGGGATTTTGGAGGGAATTCAGCCCACAGCAAGAGTTCATGAACTCCACAGCTCTTGGAGATGGAAGAGGGCTTGGCATACCATTGCCTGCAGTGAGCTCAGTGAAGGGCCACCAAGATGGTCATGGGGCAGGAACACTTGTCCTGTGAGGAGGAGGAGATATGCAGCAGGTGGGCTTGATCAGCCTAGGGAAGAGATGGCTTTGGGGGCACCTCAGAGCAGCCTGCCTGTGCCTACAAGGAGATTAGCAAAATGCTGAAGCCAAGATCTTTATGGAGGTGAACAGAGGAAAGATGAGAAATGATAATCATAAACTGAAACAAGAGAGGTTTGGACCAGATACAAGGAGGATTGTTTTTCCCCTTGAGGACAGTCAAATAGTGGGACATGTTGCCCAGGACAGCTGTGCACTCTCCATCCTTGGAGGTTTTCAAGATCTGCCGGGAGAAACCTGGTCTGCCTCTGCTTTGAGCAGGAGCTTGGACTGGAGGTCTTCAGAGGTCCCTTCCAACCTGGATTCTCCGGTGACCCTGTGTTCTCTGTTTTCAGCCTTGACACCACTGGCCTTCACAGATCATGTGCGGCTCCTGACCTGTTCAATCCATTTGTACCATGTTTGTAAATCTATTTGTATTTGTACATGCTTGGATGTCTAGGCACTACTGCCACGTAAAGTCTCTTACTGTCAGGTTAGTTATGATGGAGGCAGAGATAATCTCTCTTTCCCAGACACACGTATTCTTCTTTCTGCATTGCCTTTGTATGACCATGATGAGACCATTACCATTGCAAAGGGGATATGTGCAACTTGTCTTCTGCAAAGAATTCTCCCCTGAGCTTCCACAGAGAGAAATTCATTACAAAACTGACCCAGACTGGCTTTTTTGTATATTTTTGTGGTGATGCAACTCATGGTTCCTCCCTTCCTCCAGAAAATGCCCCGGAGGAGAAGGATCAGTATGAGCTGCTGTGTCTGGATGGCAGCCGTCAGCCCGTGGACAACTACAAATCCTGTCACTGGGCCAGGGTGCCTGCTCATGCCGTTGTGGCTCGAGATGATAGCAAGGTTGATGACATCTGGAGCTTTCTCTCAAAAGCACAGGTATCGTCAAGCCCTCCTTTCCTTCCCGTTGCATCTCCTCTTCTGTCCCCTGGCTTTGCTTGCTCTCTTCAGCTTTCCAAGTGTTTTGGTATAGTCATTTGCTGATTATTTTTCCTTCATGGCAGGAAAAATTTGGTGTGGGCACAACCAGCACCTTCCATCTCTTTGGGCCACCTGGTAAGAAGGACCCAAGCCTCAAAGACTTGCTTTTCAAAGACTCTGCCGTACAGCTGAAGCGTATCCCACCACTGATGGATTCCCAGCTCTACCTGGGCTTTGAGTATTACAATGCCATCCAGAGCCTTCAGAAAGGTAGGCAGGACATGAAATACTAATGTCATGCCAGTATGAGCTGCATTGAAGAGCAAATATGTCTTGGCAAAAAGGCACACAATTTTTTTTAAACACAGACAGTATTCTCTGCAAAATATTTGCTGTGAAGGGTATTATCATTAAAATCACACAATCTTCACAAATGTCACTTACATCAACAAAAGGAATTTGTTGATTCCGAAGTCAAAGTAACATCCTATCCATACTGGCAAAGGTGGAAAACTTACACCCACTCCACCCCTCATGCCTTCACCATGATTACAACCACACAAATTGCCCACGGCTGTTCAGCTGGTGGTAAGGACTGGGCATGGTCAAAACTGCTGCTTGGAAAAGCCATTTCTGGGACGTAAGAGGAAGGAACATCCTGGGACACTGGGTCCAGTATTGGCCACTTGAGGGAAACTGTGTCCTTTATTTCCATCTAGACTTATCAAGCATTTACTGATGTCCTAGCTGGCTTTCTGAGAGTCAAACACCCCACAAATGACCTCCAAAACCCACTTAAAACGTGTAGCTGTTCAGAGATCTCTGTGCTAGGCTCAGCCACTACAGCACTTATGGAAGGGACTGCATGGACTTCATGTAGCATCAAACCAGATTATTCTAATGCCACACTGCACAGAAACATAACTAGGTTGTAATTTCCTGGCTCAGTCTGGTCTTTGTCTCATGGGTGTCTGGGCTGTGAGATCTGGAGAAATGCTGAGTGTGTTACAGGCAGCAATACCAGGCACTATTGGTGGTTTTGTGGTCGTGATGTTCTGGCTAACATGAACCTGTGCAAACAGCTTTTGTCATGCAGAAAGTCTCCTTTCTGACCTGTAAGTTGATTTTTGAGCATCCTTCAGCTTAAGAGTCATCCCTTCTATTCACAGAATCATAGAGTCATAGAATGGTCTGGGTTGGAAGGGACCCCAAGGATCATAGAGTTCCAACCCCCCTGCCACGGGCAAGGACACCAACCTCCAGGCCTGGATCTACACAAGGTTGCCCAGGGCCCCATCCAGCCTGGTCTTGAACACCTCCAGGCATGGGGCATCCACCACCTCTCTGGGCAGCCTGTTCCAGCACCTCACCACTCTCTCTGTAAAAAGCTTCCCCCTAATATCTAATGTAAACCTTCCTTCCTTCAGCTTTAATCCATTCCCCCTTGTCCTGCCATTATCTACCCTTTTAAAAAGTTGATTCCCCTCCTGTTTGTATGTTCCCTTCAGGTACTGGAAGGCTGCAATGAGGTCCCCCCGCAGCCTTCTCTTCTCTAGGCTGAACAAGCCCAGCTCCCTCAGCCTCTCGTCGTAGGGGAGGTGCTCCAGCCCTCTAATCATCTTCGTGGCCTCCTCTGAACCCTCTCCAACAGTTCTACATCTTTCTTGTATTACGGGCCCCATACCTGGACACAGTACTCCAGGTGGGGCCTCACGAGGGCAGAGAGGGATGATCACCAGACCAGGGTTTCTTAAGTCAGAACATCTTGCACTGGGCAGCAGCAGGTTGGTGTGTACAGATGGTTCCATGGCTGAGTCCTACCCACCCAGAAAGTAGCCTGTTTGTAGCCTTAAGGCTCAGCAGGGCTCTAGGCTTATCCTTGTTTTCCTTGGCTGGTTTTACAGATCAGTTGAACTCCAACCGCAGAGAAAACAAGACACGGTGGTGCGCGGTAGGCAAGAACGAGAAGAGCAAGTGTGACCTCTGGAGTGTGGTAAGCAATGGGGACGTGGAGTGCACCGTGGCAGACAACACCAGGGACTGCATCATTAAGATCATGGTATGGCTTTTTTTCTTGTTTGTTGTTTGTTTTTTTTTTCTCCCTGCGAACTTTCTTTCAGACTAGGAATAAATGGGGCAGAGGTGGAGTAGATTTTAAAATATTGGGAGCTTTGTGAGAAATACCAGTGGGCAGAAACCAACCTCATCACAGGGAAAAGGCTACACTGGTTTTTCACCAATGAACATTTTTCAAAAAAATTTATTGGGCAGCACTCTTTTTTTGAGGTTTCCTAAATAAAAAGCAATTTTCTGGTGTGAATTAACTTTTTATTTTGAAAAAGAAGGCAAAACATAAATTTTGTAAAATGCAAGGAAAAACAGTTGCCTGCTTAGAAGAGGAATGGTTTGGTAGCATAGACGAGGATGCTGGTGGTAGCTCAGAGGGCTGGGTCAGTACAGTGAAGACAGTGCAAAATGCAGACTTGAAAGGAGAGGTGAGAGGAGGAAATCTGCCTGGCAGGGAAGCAGGCAAGGAGAGGCGCACGCCTGAGCCCGCGAATGTCTGTGGAGGAGATCTGCTGCTGCTAGAGGCAGTTACAAGTGCACAGGAGGGGGAATTCCAAAACTCTATCTGCATCAGCGAGACCCCATCTGTGCATATGCTAAGGGCTGGCCTCTCAGGTCCCCTTAGCCCCAAGCCTTTCTCTCTTACATCACTGGATTTTACAACCTGATTTCTGAAAAGGGATAGTCTGTGGGGACACAGCATCATTTCAGCATTGCGCCGCTTTCATTGCAGAAAGGTGAAGCGGATGCCATCAGCTTAGATGCCGGTTTTGTCTACACTGCTGGTGTGTGTGGCTTGGTGCCGGTGATGGGAGAAAGCTATGAGGGTAAGCACAGCCTGGGCTGCCCCTCTGGGCACAGGTGGTGGGGAACAGGTGGTGCAAAAGCACTGGCTTTACTCCGAATTCTAAAAAGCGGCCTCAGGGCTACATCCTGCAGAAAACACAGGATGCTCCGAGGCAGCTGTGCTCACCGCTGCACGCCTTGTCCTTCCACGAAGGTGCAACTGCCCTGGGTGAGTGGGCACCAGCAGTCAGGAACACCATGAGCTCCAGCTTCTGTCTTCTTCGTTTAAGTCATGATGTCCCCATTCTTTAGCACCAGCCTCGGTAAAACTACCTGTTTTAGCTCCGAGCAGCAGATGGAGTCTGTGCTTTGTCCTGTCAGTGCACAAGATGTGACCTGAAATAGTCACTTCTAGAATGAAGTTTCTCCAGAAATTAGTGAGCTTGATCCTTTTTTGGATTTGCCATATCTTTTATCTAATATCTTCTTTTCCCTCCCTCAGATGACAGTCAGTGCAGCAAAGCAGAAGGAGAACCAGGTAATTACTGCCAACAGAGGGGCAGAAAACAGTCCTGATGGATATAAGTAGAAAAATACATATGCAGTCATGAGTGGAGACTATATGGCCAGCCTCCACACAAAAAGCCACTGTGTCCACTATAGGTATTAAAAATCTGGGAGACAAATTTAGTAGACAGATGGAAGGTCTGGGTCTGCAAGCAGATATCAAGGCAAAGCATATGGCAGTGGCAGAGATTTGTGCTTGTGGTCTGGAGCACAGTCACACCATAACGGTGCCCGGGTTTGGAAAGAGGGTCTGGGTTGTAGCATTAGGAAACTGTTCTTGATTAGAAATGGGGAGAGGGAGAGGAGGGAAGGTTTTAGTCCTTTGCTAAAGAGGGGATAAGAAATCAGGAGGGGATAAGAAATTACGCATGTCTTGCTACAGCCTTCTCACATACACAAGTGTCAGTTTTGCGGGGGCGGCAGGGGGGAGGGATGTCAGGGATAATAATTTCCCAGGAGCATGATGGGAATAGATGCATCACACCTGCAAATTCTTCTGTTGTTGCTGCATGGGAAATCATTTACAAGAGCAAAGTATTTTTGTTCATAGGTGCCTCTCCCAAGGAGAGCCAATGCTCTCCTAAAGGAGCACAGTGGGATCCTCGGGTCAGTCCTTAATTCTCCTCTGTTTTATCTTCCGAAAGCATCCTACTTTGCTGTGGCGGTTGTGAAGACGTCTAGCAGCGATATCACATGGAACAATCTGCAGGGCAAGAAGTCGTGCCACACAGCTGTCGGGAGAACGGCTGGCTGGAACATCCCCATGGGCTTGATTCACAACAGGACCGGGAACTGCAATTTCGGTGAGTCGAGTTTTGCATCCATTTCTTCAAGCTGGGAATCTGCTCGCAAAAATGTTTTCCCCCTCTTCATCTGCTCTGCGAAGTTTCTTGTGCCTCAAAGATTTCCACCTGGAGGTGGGCAATGGAGAAAATTGTTGTTTAAGGTTTCACTGAGCAAAGTTTTAGCCTGTTGGTGACTGCTTCAGAGTAAGGTACAGCACGACAACTGCTCTGGGGGTCTTGGCTTGCTTTTCACATCTCTCCCCTTCCCTTTGCAGCAACCCAAAATGTATCCCCAAAAAGGGAATACAGGCTGCCCCAGGTTTAGGGGGCCTGGTGCTTGTGCAAGATGTGGCGTGGGGGTAAAGGATGGGTTTAGGAGTTGCAGAAGGGAGGGGAAGGGCTGAGAAGAGGGGACAGAGGCCGATCTTTGTTCAAGAAACTTAAAGAGACTGATCTGACGGCCTGAGAATAAGGGGGTAAAACTCTGCATTGGCTCTGGGCCTTTAGAGATTGTTCAGAAGATCAGCTTCTACATCCAGCTTTCAATCGGTGAGAATTACGGTCCAACAAAAAGAATATGGAAATATTATGGACCAAGACAAATTAAGCATATGGTTATTAAAAGGAAATCTCTAACTGCAAGAAGATACTAGTGTTAGTAAGTTTTAGAATCAGCTTCTCCATCCTCCTGCCTGCCTTTCCCCCTGTCCTTTCTTCCCCCAGAGCTCTGGCATTGCTGTCAAATGCAACTCTGCCGACCGGTAAAGGCTGAGGAGGCTTGGGCTGGCTCTGCTGGAGCTGGGAATGGTTTGCAGCAAAAACATTCTTCTTTTTATGCCAAGATAGTGCTTAGCACAATTGACCCCTAGGGCCTGCTTTATTATCAATGATAACAAGTTTCCTAGTGAAAACTGGATGCATGTGATGTGCTGTCCACTGGATCGTGCTCCTTCTCACAGCCTGTTTCCAGCTCCCAGTGACCGCTAACACAAATTCAGCTTGAAAATGTGTTATTAAAAGAAAGCCTAACTTTTCAGTGCAGAAAAAAGTGAATTTTTCCAATTCCTGCCTTCAGATGAATACTTCAGCGAGGGCTGTGCTCCCGGGTCTCCTCCCAACTCCCGCCTCTGCCAGCTCTGCCAGGGCTCAGGGGGGGTCCCGCCAGAGAAGTGCGTCGCCAGCAGCCATGAGAAATACTATGGATATACTGGAGCTTTCCGGTAAGTTGTGACAACACTCAGGCTGCTCTAAGTACACTGTGGCTAATCACAGTGGTTATGGGCAGATCATACACAGAGTACAGCCTCATGTTGATGCTAATTTGCTGACCTTTTTTTCTCCATTACATTGCTGAAGGTACACATGCCTGTAATATTATACCTATGCTATATGTTTTTTCTTTATGCAGCTTCCTACAAAATGATGTAAAATGTTCCTGTTCTGTAAAACTAATGTCCTGGTGCCTCCAGGCAAACTTGGAGAGACAAAAGTGTTTTGGCCAGACCTCCTACAACAGCAGCAGTGCTACACTTTTAACACAAATAAGGAGTGTTAAAAGATGGTTTTAACACTTGCTGCCGCTAGACACTCCCTGTTAAATATGCAGCTTGCCTCAGTTAAAATGAGCCATCTTCTAAAAAGTGCAGAGACCGGAGGTCAGCCCCAGGGCCATCTCCTCCGTACTCACTCAGTACCAGCTCACATCTAAGTAATTCTTATTGGGCGTGAATTTAAAAAGAGGATGATTCTTGTTTCATTTACATCTAATAGCAAAGAGACCCTGCTTCAGGGCTTGCAGTCCTTTTGATGCAAGTTAGTGTTTTTACAAAGCTGTTACCAGGTGCAGCTAGGCATTGCAGAAAGCAGAGCAAATTCTGAACCTGGCCAAACTGCTTCTTTCGGACAATAAAATAAATCGGCTACGTAACATGTGAGAAAGATGCATGTTTGGGTTTTTTTCCCAGAATGTGTTAAAAGACTGTATTTCAGATAACCTTAAACTATTCATGGCAGGGCTGCTAGACCTGGCTGTCCTCAGAGATTAATTTTGCAAAATCAGACATAGGTCAGAAACAAACCTGCAGGAAAGGGCCAGGATTCAAGCACCCGCATCACTTGCCTTTCCATGTACTTCCCAGGTGTCTGGTCGAGCGGGGAGATGTGGCCTTTATCAAGCATTCAATTGTCGAGGAAAACACTGATGGTACGTGGTTATTCCCTTGCCCAGGGCTCGGCAGGGCTGCCTTCCCCTGTCCACGTTATTTTTCTTCCCAGGGCAGAAGGTAATAGCAAGCTTTACCTGCTCATCCTGTCAACCTCACCCCTCCCGCAGCAGAAGCGGAACTCAAGCGTCAGCATGTGCCATCTGCCCGGGGTGGCTTTTCGCAGGCATTTCTGCAGAGACGCTTCCCCGCTACCTATCATTTAATTTCAGCTGCACAACTATTCAGCTGGTCTCTTAACCACTGGCCCCTGCCTCGACACCTTTGTGCAGCACTCTAGCTCCCTGCTTGGCTGAAAATTAAACATTTGGCTCACATTTCTGAAAGCAGCGGCTGAAGTTTTCCAAGCATTTGGGAAAAAATGCATGGAAGGAGATGTCACTAAATCTCCCAGCCTGCCCTGAGAGTCTGACTCATCCCACTGACTTTTCCCGAGTTTTACATACAGCCTCCTTTGCACATGCCAAGTCTCCCAATGCCGGCACACATGCGGGCAGGAACAAATGCCTTGCATAGGTGTTGCGAGGCCGATGTTCTTCCACTACACAAGATCTCTGACTCTCCAAACCAATTCTCTTTAAAGGCAAAAATAAAGAAGAGTGGGCCAAAAATCTGAAAATGGACCAATTTGAGTTGCTGTGCACTAATGGGCAAAGGGCAAATGTCATGGCTTACAGGGACTGCCACCTGGCTAAAGTTCCTACCCATGCTGTGATCACGCGTCCTGAAAAAGCAAAAAACGTCCGTGAGCTGCTGGAGAGACAAGAGGTTAGTAGTACTGACAGTGGAAGAAATGTTCCGGGGTTGTTTTCATGAGGCATGCTTGTATTTTTAGAGCAATGGCGCTCTGATTTTCCCCAAGTCAGTGCAACATGGAAGATTTTAACTTACCGATACGGGGTGACAGGCTTGTCCCTCAGCCTCTCCCTTCCTCCATCCCTCCCGAGCTGCTTGTTCTCCTCTGCCACCTTAGCAAACGCACCTTTAGGTGACAGATCATAGTGGTTGCTATTGTCACGCTACACTTGTGCGACATGAGATTATCACCTCCTTCTTGGGCGATGCTCTTGCAGGCATGTTTCAGAAACTTCTCTGGGTGCCCGGTCTCTAACCCAGACGGGTCAGGCACGGCCCCGAGAAGTCAGCAGCCTCCCCGTGCACACAGTCCCACAGCTGCTGGTGTAAATGTAAACAGGTTACACCAGCTCTCTTTGATTTTACACCGAAAACATTATTATTTGCTCTGCCATCACGGTCTGCTGAGGGGCACTTGGGAGGTCAGCTCCTTCTGCTTTCAGCTCATGGCTAAGGTGTAAGACCCGCTGGCAGCATCTGCCGATGGGTTCTGCATGGTGTGACATGTCCACATGGACAAAAATGGTTTTGGCAGTCGTGCCACGGCTGTGCCTACCACTGAGAGTGCCCTCATCAGATGGAAGATTCCATCCTAAATTTCTGGAGCTTGGCTGGGCCGTCCCCAGGGTGATGGTGAAGAACTAGGACTAAGAGCTGCTCTTGTGCCAGCTGCACCCTGCCAGCTTTCTACCTTTACATACACTTACCTCTCCATGCCTTTATTTCAGAAACTGTTTGGAATAAAAGGAATCGA
The DNA here is from genome assembly GCA_000699545.1 of Podiceps cristatus. Classification (NCBI taxonomy): domain Eukaryota; kingdom Metazoa; phylum Chordata; class Aves; order Podicipediformes; family Podicipedidae; genus Podiceps; species Podiceps cristatus. The sequence continues at coordinate 3,169 of KL269110.1, read as the reverse complement.
GAAAGAGAAGTTCAAGATGTTTGAGTCTCAAACCAAGGACCTGCTGTTTAAAGACTTGACCAAGTGTCTGGTCAAACTCCGCGATGGAATAACATACAAGGAATTCCTCGGAGATCAATACTATGCTTCAGTTGCTAGCCTCAATACTTGCAATCCATCAGGTAACCGTAACAGCCCCAGGAAGAAGTCCGTGAATTGTAGTTCTTAGCTTCGCAGGCATGGACAATTTCTTCTGTAGCTGCCCATGTCTTTTTTTTTTTTAAGCAAAATGAGGATAACTCATGAAGTGGCCAGGATGCTTTTCTCAAAGTTCCGTGGAGGAACTTGAAAGCAGTCTTTAAGTCTGCTGCTGTGGCATCAACAGAATCTAAGATTTTTTTATTCACCTTTAGAAAACAAGCACTTTGAGAAACAGTAAAAAGAACCTGCCCTGCCCCACCAGCGTGCGTTTGGTGCAATCTGTGGTTCATACACGTTTTTTGTGACACACTGAATATAGTTTCCAGGTGATGACATTGTTGGCGCGGCTGGGTGTGTGCTGGTGACAGGAGTGTTTAAAGGCAGGATCTGAACTTTTACTTCTCCTTTCCCTTGTCAGATCTCCTCCAGGTGTGCACCTTCCTTGAGGACAAGTAGCGAGACAACCCTTGCTGGAGGGGGAGGAAGCTTCAAGCCATGACTCCGCTCGTGTCCTCAGCACCGAACACCAACACGCAGAGGGCCCTCTGCCTTCCCTGCTTTCTCTGCCCTTCCTCATCACTCTGAAAGCGGCTGTTTGAGACTTTACCGTTCTCTGCTGCCATCACAGCAAGAAATAAAATCTCATATCTAAACGTGTGTCCTGAGACTTTTCAAAACAGTCCGTAAGCCCATTCCGTCCTCGGTACCCCTCCCTGCAGGACAGTGCCAGATACCAACATAGCTATTGCCACTTAAGGCTATTGCTGCCCGTTAAGAGAAATTAGTTTCCATGTTTACCAAAGCAAAATGGATTAAATATGGCCCAGAACCTAATTAACAGATGTTTTGTACTCTCTGTCCTTTTGCTTCACCCAGGTTATACCATTGTCTCCCCAGCAGATGAGAGCTGCCCAGTGTGGTTGGGACACAAGAAGAGGGAGAGTGTTTATGTCAGGGAAGCTGGAGGGTGGAGAAGGGAAAAAAACAAAGCAAACCAAACCACAGTGGTGTAAGATGGAAGGTGTGAAGAGAAATCACTCCATCCCATATCTCAGCTGGCTGGATCCAAGTTATTTCCACCCGGCACTACCCTTAAAACAAGGAGATTCCAGGCTTAGACTTCCTTTCTGAAAAAAAAAAAAAAAATAGGACTTGCTTTGAAACATGTGTGCTTTGGTAGTCTGACCGATGTGCTGCTGACCCGAAAACAAACATGTAGGTGAGTGGCCTGACTCTGATCCACGGTGAAAATAAAAAGGCAAGACAAAAAGGCCTGCTGAGGCTCTCTGCTTCAGCGGGACAGCGTCTGGAGTAATCCCCCAGGTCCCAACCCTGTTCTCCAGGTGGGTGTGGGAAGGGCTGCTGTGGGCAGAAAGGTGCTAAGAGCTTCTGGGTTTGGGGGAACGAGCATTTTGATGGGCTCACAGTGAAGATTTCTGGATGCGTATGGTATGTGTTGTGAGAAGTCTGCTAGCCTGATTGAAGATCAGAATTGGGAGACAGAAATGTAGGGTGTGATGGGAAGCAATGAAATTTAGTTCCTCACATTTCTGTAGGCTGAAGTATGCTGGACAGATGGCTTTTTTCAACCTGTTCTTAAAAACTAGCAAAGAAAGAGATACCGTGCCTCTAAGAGCCTGCTTCTACAGCAAACTATGGCTACAGTTAGAAAACTTTCCCCAAGAAAAGCTGAATCTTCTGTACTTCATATCAGGCATAACCCCTTGTCCCATAAGGCATGGAAAAAAGGAACCTCACTAGAGGATCACAGTGTAACTCAAGTGGGAAGGAACCTCCTGGGGTCTCCAGTCCAACCTCCTGCTCAAAGAAAGGGGCCAACCAGTTTGCTCAGGGCTTGACACAGGCAGGCACTAAGAACCTCCAAGGATGGCGACTCTACCACCTCCCTGGGAACCTGTCCCACTGCTTGATAGCCCTCAAGGGAAAGAAGCTTGTCTCATACTGTTACCTGAAATTGAAAATAACTCCCAAAACACACGAAGTATGTTTAGAGAGGAGACATTGGTTTATTCTGTGCAGGGTGCAAGGTGGAATATTTCCACAAATCAAGCACACCTACTGGGATTCTCCATTGCATACTTATACACAAAAGTTACAAAGTCCCACCTTGCTAATACAATTATTCTGCCTAGCTAATACGTATTCCTTGTGCTGAGCAAGCAAAGTCTTCTACACCTGTGTGGGGTCCCAGAGGGTCTCTGGTAGGCGTTTGGGGAAAAATACCCCACTCACTTTGTCTTTATATGGTTACATGTCATCTGAGGACATTAGAGTTTTTGTTTTTTTCTTCAAATTCTTGTTTAACAACCTCACAGCCTTGATCGAGCTAGTTTGAGACGTTCCCTATCTGGAGCACTGGTTGCTATTCAAATACCTTTAAGCATTATCTATGGAAACAGGCTGTAATACTCAAGCATCTAAAGGGTGCATAAGCTATCAGTCCCAAATGAGTTAACTATTATCCTTAAGTTATAAACTCATTCTCAGGTATTGGTGTGTCTCATTCTATTACATCTATGACATTTTTTTCTGTTTAAACACTTATTTTTAGATACATATATAGATGTGACTTCAATAAGGTATCAATACCTACTCTGAACCTCTATTGTTTCAACGGATTCCCACTGCTCCTCATCCTGCAGCCACCTGAAAAGTTCAGTTCCATCTTCCTGATGCCTGGTACAGACATAGCCATCTCTTCTCCAG
>JMFS01057591.1:0-18663 GCA_000699545.1 Podiceps cristatus | reverse complement strand
TATACAAAATGAACAATGCACAATTTCACACTGCCTGACAACCCCATGACCAGTGCAGCCCAGCCTGAGCTGCAATCACAGGGCAAAACCAAGCGTGACCTTGGAACGATCCGGAGCAGTGACCTCAGAAATATTCCCCAGCAGCAATCTCGGAACCGCAAGTTCCAGAGAGCAAGCGAGGGAACAGACAGCCAAACAAACAAATGAAAGGCACCCAGCCCACCCCCACCTATACTGGGCATGATGTCCATGGCATGGAATACCTTCCCTGTCCAGCCTGGGTCAACTGCACTGGCCATACCCTCCCAACTTTTCGTACCTGCATATTGGCAAAACCTGCCAAGCTGAAAAACATCCTTGATCCCTCTTAGTAACATCTAGTAACATCAGTGTATTATCAACGCTCCTCACACAGCAAATCCCATACCAAATCCAAACCACAGTAGCTATTGGATAGAAAACCAGCTCTATCGCAGCCAAAAGCAGAATAAGCAGAGATGCAAAACCTAACAGCAGACTTATCAAATTAAAAATCTGCAGATTTTTCAGGCTGGATTTATATTCAGTTTACCTGCCTATGGCAAGCCAGGATTAACAACTATTACTTCACTGTGGTGGAGCAAACCTTTGCTTATCGTAAACTACCCCAGGAAAAAAAGTAATGACAGCAGGTTTGGGTCATCCAGGCTGATTAGCTCAGTTGAAATCAGCTGGCTGGCCAGGCAGCAAGTCCCCAGGCTGACTTCTGTCACTTGTCTTTTATCTTGCAACCTGCTGTCAAATGAGTGATCGCTTGGGACTTGCTGCTGTTACGTACATGTTCTTCTGTTACCATGAATCTAATTTTATAGTTATTTTATGATAAAAAATACCCTTTTCCTTTTCGGCTCCCTTTTTGCCCTGAGGAGACCCAGAAAAAGCCAGGCTGATGGTAGCCTGAAGTGGATGTGATAGCAGACAGGTGTCATGAGTACCTGCGATTGCGAGGAGCGACTCTAGCTGGAAATAAGGAGAGGTAGATCAGGCAGGGAGCTTCACATGCTGTTTCTGCATGTTACTGCTCTGAGAAGACAGATACTGTCCTTAATGTTCATGGCGGGAGAAGGTTCTGGGGTGACCAGCAAAAAAGGTTCAGCACTGCGAACAGGTAGTGGATGCGATCATACAAGAAAAGTATTTCATCACTGTGCTGCCAATATGATTCTTCTAGTTAAGAGTTACATTTAATAGCAAGTTTCTATGAATTGTTATGAATCTTTGCAATTTAATTTCTTTCCATTATCACTTAAATGTTAAGTAAAGGGAAGAATATTTTTATGATGTGCTATTTTAACTTCTGCTTTTACTTTGTTTAATTGCAGGTCATGTTCATATCACTGACTTTAACATAGCAACCATCGTGAAAGGCTCAGAAAAAGCTTCTTCTATGGCTGGCACAAAACCTTATATGGGTAAGTTTTCAAGACCACTTTAAAAATGTAAGAAAAGTCACACATTAAGGTTGACTAATGGTATGTTAAAAGGATTTTAAGTTGTAAAAGCACATAATAAATGTGATTGACTTCTTTTTTTGACAGTATATATACGTTAGCAACGGAAAGCATTGGAGGTGGAGGGACTGGGTAGGAGCTTGTTACTTCCTGCAAACCCTTACATCTGGAGACAGGAATATATGACTATATTTGCACCACTGCAGCTATGATCTAGCAGAGAACATGTAATGTCTAAATGTTTAAGAAGTACTTGCTTGAGCATTTTTGCCAATATGTGGTGGGTTTATTTATGAAAGAACGAACAAAAAATCCAAAAAGCAGGAAAAAATCAGGAAAGAAGCATTCTTTGTGTACAAATAATTTGACCTCCCCCCCTCTAACATATACAAACAGCTGTACAACTGACATGTGAAACTAATTGCATTCACAGAAGTGCCCTTACATACATGATGGATGAAATGTTAAAAAGCTTCCAACATTTTTCTTATGGTAGTTTTGCTTTTCTGTGAAAAGCTTATTTATCAGAGCTCACACGTTTTGCTTAAATAGCTGCCTAGAATCTTCTAGTAGCTGTTATCATTAACTGTGCAAGTTCTTATTACACAGGTTATTCAAAAATACCCTTGAAGTGTAGCTATTTTGCAGGAGCTCAAATAGGTTCAGAATAGATGCTTTCCATACTTAATTGTGAAGATGACAGCAGACATAACAATAGAATAATTTCTGGGATTTAATTTGGTAGTCAATTTGACTGTTTTGATGGCCTTACATTTTTAATCTCGAAGCAGTTGCACAGTTTTACATTAGAAAGCGTAATCAGTAAGAAAGCAGAAAAAAGCTGAGTACTTGCTTAGGGGTCAGTTAGCATTTTAGCATCTGTCTGTCATTGTGTGTAATGAGATCATCTGATGGCTAATAATCAGAAGCAGATTAGTTAAAACAGCTGTAGGAAAATTTATGTGAGTATTCTTCAAATATTTTGCTGAGATTGATAAGAAAACTTAGTGTCTTTTGTAGCATCTTTCAGACCATCTGCACACGTCAGTGGACAACCACCTTCTCAGTTTGTTAGTGGTCTCTGTTGGCAGGCTTTTTTCACAAGAAGAAAATCCCTAGCTTTTAACAACAGAAAGCACAAAAATCTGTAGCAAGTGCTAAGTACTCTGATTTGGTATTTTTAGGATAAAATGATGAAGAAATGGCCTTGTCCTTGTGGAATTCCTACCCTCCACCCCCATGGGGAGGAGTAACTTGTTCTTTGTGTAGCTGACACTTTCCAACAAATGGCACATGGAAGGAAATGCTGAGATTCATCTTAGAAAATACCTATTTATTCTTCATCTAATCAATGCAGAGATGCTGAAGTCCAGTCCACCCTGCTTAAATTCTGCTTATGTCCCTTTCCATGGTATTCTCTGTTTGCTAGAAAAATGCCAGAGTCCTTGTATTTAGTAGGAAAATACTAATCTTCAGGATGGATGATATCCTTTTCTAGCCTTACTGTGTTGTAATAATTTCTCAGTGAATCATGGCAAATCATTTCTCTGACCTAAGGCTGGAGTGCTGTAGACATGTGAGCCTCTTTGCCTTCCCAGGGAGCTAAACAAGCTCCTGGAGGGCTCCTGTAAGAACTGACCCAAGGAAGGAAGTAAACTATAGATCTGGAGTGGGGGGAAAATGGGGACAAGATTTCACCTTTGCATACTAGTGAACTGTTGTCTTGGTCCACTTCAGCTTCTGGAACTCTTCTATCCCTGAACCCTCCTCCCCACACATCAGGTCTCCCCCATATCCAACAATCTCACAACAAGAGGAAACAGGACAAGAAAAATGCCCTCTTTCCTTTTATGAAGGGACTACGGCACCATCCACTAGCTTACTTTCGTTGTAGTGTGCCTTCCTTACCTCTTGGACATGCAAAAATACTGCAAAAGGCACAAGTGCCATCTTTGCTACGCAGGGTCAGAAGAGTCATCCTTGCATTTATTTAGAGATGTAAGAAGGCAGAAAAGCTTTTAGAGCTGTAAAAATCCCGTTCCAGGTGAAAAGTGATGGGTGAGGATTCTTGGTAGCACAGCTTGGTTATCAAAGCTTCAGCAAACCTCAAATACTGGTGAGATAAGTGCTGCTTTTTCCTCTAAATGCAGGAGGAAACTTTCACTTCCTTTCCTCTTTTAGCTTACACCTTTAATTTTGTAAAGAATCATAACTTTAATGAAATGCTACAAGGACTTTTCAGTTGGGGTGCTCAAATTAAGAAAGTTTTGGGATCACTCCTAATAGTTTAAGTCTGTGTGATTTCTGGCTTTAAGGCTGTATCAAAGACTTTCCATGTGGCTTCACCTAAGCCTTTTAAACAATGAGAGAAATGGAAAAAAAGAATTGGGGAGGTGGTCTCTATGGTCAGTAGTAAGCTTTCATGGTAACAACTCACTGTAACAAAACAAAATTGCCTTCAAGCAAGGTACTTGCTGAGCACCAGAACCAAGGAAACTTAGTGGTTCCTGTCAGACATGCCTTAAGCTATGCTAGTTTACATGATGATGCAGGTATGAGGTGTGATGAAAGCTTTTTTCCCCTCTTGGAGGTTTATAAAGGCTTACTGCCCTGTGGAACCTGTTACGTTTAATCAGATATGAGGGTACTCTCCAGCCTTTCCCTCCATAGAGGTACTTACAGGATTTCTCACTTCTTCCTACGGCCAATTTAAGGAAATAGCAAACTGTTATCTCTAAAGCCTCCATACCTATTTGAAATCTGATTGAAATAGGCTGAGAAATTCCTAGGGAGCGATTTGCTCACATGTAGCATGACTGCATAAAACTGGGATCCAGGAAAAAAACACAGTGAATTGATATTGTGTTGTAAAAATGCACTAGCTGTTCTGCTTAAGATACCCGTTTTGTAACACTAAGCATGGCGCGAGTCAGCTCCCGCAGCCTTTGCTTAATCCCACCTCACATTAGCCTTTTTGCCCCTAAGTCTTTCTCAGTCTGAAATTTTCCCTGCCCATTTCCCTGCTTATTAAATGATCATGCAGAATACAGTGTATCTGAACCTGAATGTTTCGTCAGAAACCCTGGTAATTTCTCTACATTCCCCCTTCCCAGCTGATTCATTCAGACAAGTGAAATACCTGCCACATAGGCAACAAAAACATGGACAATGGTGACTCTGAAAGGAATGAGGCGAACAGCTTTGTGAGACAAGCTGCTTCCAGCTGCTTCTGCAGTTTTTCTTCTCAAAGCCATTGACCTGAAATGCTGAAGCGAAATCAGCTTCTTAGTGTTTGGGGTCTTCAGGGTTTCTGTCCCGTACTGTTCAGACAGCTGCAGCTGTGAAACACAATGTGTGCCTTAAGCTGCTTTAGGAAACTTTGTGCCAGCCCTGCCTGATTTTGTCATTACAGATTCTATGCTGGAACCTTCTGCAACACCTGTGATTGAGGGTGTTGTCAAAGGTTTTGTTGTAGGAATAGCCCTTTGAAAACTCAGAAGCTTTCAGGTGGTCACGCCACACTGGGGAGCAATGGAGAGAGACCTTTGAGACCAGCTGACTTTGGGCAGGCGTGCCCGCCACTGGCGAGCGACCACCAGCTCTGTGGGGGAGACCCCTCCACGCCGCACTGGGACGCGGAGCAGGAAAGCCAGCGCAGGGCAGGAGGGTTCCCCGGCCGCAGCCTGTGCTGCGATACTCAGCGGGGCTGTTCAGCATGCCTCTTGGCTTTAAAGGAAGTGTGCGTTTTCCTGGCTGGAAGCACCTGTGTAAGTGTTTGCTATTTTCAACACTGGTCTATCTTTATGAGCAGAAAAAAACCCGTGTTTCTTATATTGGTCCCTCATGTAGGCTGTAAGGAATGTGCTTGTACCTCAGAAAATGTGCTCTGTGCTGGGCACCCCTTTGCGGTAATGGCCCTCTCCCCTGCAACGGGTTAGTCAGCTACAAAACAAAATGTTAAATACTAAAACATATCTAGAAAACATTACAGATATTGCCTTTTGTTTATTACTCACTCTGGCATAGTTTAGATGTATTTGAGTCCTATAGCACATACTTCACTGAAATTTTTCCATTTTGAATGATCAGTTCCCATGCATCTATATGTTATTTGTGAGTGTTGCAAAAACTTTCCATTCACAGTTTATGAATTTTGGTGGTTTAGGGTTTGTTTGTTGTGTGTGGTGGGGTTTTTTTTGTTTTATTTTTCTGTTTCTGGTGGTAGATAGGTTAGGGGGATTAGGTAGAGGCTTCATGGTTTTCTTAGCAGATGCTGAAGTTATCAGAATAACATACCATGACTTTACTTCAAACCAATAAAATACATTTTATGATATAAATACACCTAACAAAAATCCAAAGTCAATACAATCATCTGTAAATTACATTAAAAGTTTCAGCGACCCCTTCCTAAGCTACAGGCTTGTTATCTCAGATTTTCATAGCTGCTTTCATAGGTTGCTTCCACAGTGAAGAACGGCTGTACACCTGAGATTACCAGAGAAGTGTGGATTTAGAGGTCCAGTGAACTTGAAAAATGTACGAGTCATCCATACTTATTAATTAATACAGTATGGGAGTACTATTGGAGTCAGAGGAAAGCTAGTGGATGTCCTGATATCAACCTTACAGGTAAAGTAAAACTATCCCGTAAGGCTAAATTTGTTCCTGAGGTAGTTAGAGAAGGAGCAAGGAGAAATTTGGAGTTGGGCTTTCAGAGGTGTTCAGCCTTGGTTTTCCTTGCAGACTTACTAAACAGTGCTCTGAAACTAATCAGTGTTCTGCAGCTCATTGCTTTTTGAGTGCAGTTAAGGCAGTGTTTAGGTTTTTAAAACCCCCACCTTTTCCTACCGAGGGTTTGACTGCCTGCCTGCAGACTTTCACTGCTGCTGGCGCTACCTGCCCTTTTGATCCCAGGGAAATACCACAGTGCCAACGTGAGCCGGGAGGCTTCTGTTTGTCCTGATGAGCAGGAACCAAGAGTGGGTGTGTGAGGCTTTGAGGTGCTGAAATAAATACTCACCGTACTGATGGGGCTTTCAGCTTGCTCTAGGAGCACTGAGGCGGAGGGGATTAAGCACTGAGCTGTGAGTGGGTATTCAGGTCTGGCTCTGTTCTGACATTAACGTGTAGGCACACGAGGAGCTGAAAAACCTCAGGACATCAGGAAAGAAGTTAATGTCTCCAGCTGTTTTTCACCTCTGTGTTCTCTGACCTGCTACCATCCTTCGAGATCTTCCAGCAAAACTGCTAATGTAATAATTTCTCTGACCATTTCAGTCAAAAAAAACCCCACACCGAGTTCAAAGGGTAGGTTTGGTTTGGGCTTTTTTTTTTTTTGTTAAAAAAAAAAACAAAAAAAACAAAAAACAAAAAAAACCCAAACCTACCTTAAAAGGCCTGATCTGATGTGGAGCTCTGCAGGCAGATCTGGAGGGGGGGGCGGGACACAACACCTCCAGGAGAGGTGGCTGATGGGGCAACAACCGGGGGCTTCCAGCAGCCCAGTGGCCTTTCTGCCCCTGGATAACTCCTGTTCTTTGGTCAAGCCAGCAACCCCCCCTGGTTTTTGCATGTATAAACTGATGCAAAGACATTTATTTGCTAACCTGGTAGGAGTATGTGAGGCAGGAGTACCTTGCAGAGCACAGCGAACAGAGGCAGCGAACAGATGCAGCACCATCTGGGATTTGTTTAGAACCTCTGTGAACCTGTTGGAAGTTGTGGGGGCTTTCTGGGGACCCTCTGAGGAATTAGCGGGTGCTTGCTGCTGACAGGAAAGGAGAGCGGAGCAAGGACACCTACAGAAGCTCTGCCAGTTAATGAGAGTCAGGGCCTTTGTTCGGGGGGGGGTGTGGGGTGTGTGTTGAGGTCAAGCCCCCTGTGAGACAGTGCTATGCAGAGGCCTATATGAGAACCAGGCCTAGAGCTCAGCTCCCAGAGCAGTTTGCACAGAAGGGTCCTTTGCGAGAAGGTCCCTTCATCTCCGTTCTCAGCAGCGTGCAGTCCCTCAGGTACTGTTTTGACATGCCACAGAGCTCATTCCCCAGCAGCTGTTGGAGTTGCTACATCAGAAACGTCCACCCAGACAGACCTTCTGAGAGCTGATGCAGCTCTGCAGGTCTCAGATTGCAGGGAGTGCCTGAGTCCTCCTGGTGAAGCTGGGGCTGATGGTCCCCTCTTCTGCAGAAGGTGTCCTCTTGTTGATGAGTTGAGTTGCAAGGTCAAGGAGTTACGGGAGGAAGTAAGCAGGCTGTGTAGCATCTGTGAGGATAAGAGAGACAGGATATTCTCACAGACCCTACAGCTTCAGGAGTCTCAACACCCCCGATAGCAGTGGAGATGGAGGTGGGCTCTGTTCTGTGTGTAACAGTAAGTCATGTAGAAGAGGAAGGCTGGAAACTAATCACTCCTCATATGAGGACAAAGGCTCTTGGTCTCCTTGCTCCTCCTGAAGACTTGCAGCTGATGAACAGGTTTAGTGCCCTCCAGGCCAAGGAGGAGCTGGGCATGGCTTCAAGTGAAGCAACTGAGCCAATGGAACCTGTGCCACCTAGGATCACCCAGAAGAAGCGGTGAGTGAGTGTTGTGGGTGACTCCCTGATGTAGGCACCTATCTGCCAACCTCACCAGGGGCTCCAATCTGAGATGTCATACAAAGACTGCCAAGGCTTGTCCACATGTCTGACTATTACCTGCTACTGTTCAATGTGGGCACTGATGATACCAAGGGCAATCTGGACACTATCAAATGGGATTTCAGAGCTCTGGGGATGATAGTCAAGGGTCTAGGGGCCCAGGTCAGTTTCTCCTCCATCCTGTCAGTTAAGGTAAAGGAAGAGAGGAGGAGTAGGTGGATTCTTCAGGTAAACAACTGGCTGTGTCACTGGTGATGGCAACAGGGTTTTGGTTTCTATAACCATGGGACTCTGTTCGAAGATTGACAACTGATTCAGAGATTGGGATCCACCTCATTAAAAAGGGCACACATGTCTTCCAACAGACTGGACAACCTGGTAAGGAGAGCTTTAAACTAGGAAAGGTAGGGGAAGAGAGGAGTTCCAGAGACAGGGTAGTCGGCAAAACATGACTCAAGAGGCCTCCAGTGGGTGCTTGCAGCTGGGGAATTATGTAAGGGATGTGACTATAGAGGATCCTCTTGCACCCCTCCTGGGAAACTTGTGTGCTCAATTACCCCCCTGCAGTCACAGGGCCATGATCTCATTGCAATTGCAGAGACATGGTGGGATAGCTCGCATGACTGGAAGGCTGTCATGGATGGCTATGTGCTTTTTAGGAAAGATAGGCCAGGAAGGTGAGGTGGGGGAGTTGCTCTGTATGTGACAGTGCAACTGGAGTGTATCAAGCTCTGCCTAGGGGTGGATGAAGAGCAAGTTGAGAGCTTATGGTTAAGGATTAAAGAGCAGGCTGACATTGGGTGACAGTACTGTGGGTGTTTACTACAGGCCACCTGATCAGGATGAGGAAGAATTTGAGGCCTTCTACAGACAGATGGAAATAACCTCACAATCACAGGCCCCAGTTCTCTTGGGGACTTCAACTGCCCTGATATGTACTGGATAAACAACACAGCTAGGCACACAGAGTCCAGGAGGCTCCTGCAGAGCATTGATAACTTTCTCAGACAGGTGGTGGAGGACCCAACAAGGGAAGGTGTGCTGCTGGACCTTATAGTAACAAAAAGAGGACTGATTGGAGATGTGAAGGTTGGGGGCAGCCTTGGCTGCAGTGACTGTGAGATGGTGGAATTCAGGATTCTGAGAGGAGAAAGGAGGGCAATAAGTAGGATCAAAATCCTGGCCTTCAGGAGAGAAAACTTTGGCCTTTTCAGGGACCTACTTGGAGGAATCTCATGAGTTAGGGCCCTAGAAGGAAGGGGGGTTCAAGAGAGCTGGTCAGTATTCAAGCATCACTTCCTCCAAGCTCAAGATCAGTGCATCCCTATGAGTAAGAAGTCAGGGAAAGGAGGCAGGAGACCTACATGGCTGAGCAAGGAGCTCCTGGCAAAACTCAAATAGAAGAAGGAAGCATACAGAATGTGAAAAAAGGGACAGGCCACTTGGGATGAATATAGGAAGGTTGTCAGAGTATGCAGGGATGCGATGAGGAAGGCTAAGGCACATTTGGAGTGAAATCTGGCTAGGGATGTCAAGGAAAACAAGAAGGGTTTCTTCAAATACCAAAAGGAAGTCTATGGAAAATGTGAGCCTGCTGCTGAATGGGGTGGGTGCCCTGGAGACAAAGGATACAGAGAAGGCAGAGTTAATGAATGCCTTCTTTGCTTCAGTCTTTACTGCTAGGGCCAGTCCTCAGGAATCCCAGACACCGGAGGCAGGAAAGAGTCCGGAGAAAGGAAAACTTTCCCTGGGTTGAGGAGGATCAGGTTAGAGAACTTTTAGGCAAACTAGACACCTACAAATCCAGGGGTCCTAATGGGATGCATCGAAGAGTGCTGAGAGAGCTGGCAGATGTCATTGCTGAGCCACTCTCCATCACCTTTGAAAGATAATGGAGAACAGGAGAAGTGACCGAGGACTGGAGGAAAGCCAATGTCACTCCTGTCTTCAAGAAAGGCAAGAAGGAGGACTCAGGAAACTGCAGGCTAGTCAGCCTCACCTCCATCTCTTGTAAGGTCATCCAGGATGTCATCTGCTGAGAGAGCTGGCAGATGTCATTGCTGAGCCACTCTCCATCACCTTTGAAAGATAATGGAGAACAGGAGAAGTGACCGAGGACTGGAGGAAAGCCAATGTCACTCCTGTCTTCAAGAAAGGCAAGAAGGAGGACTCAGGAAACTGCAGGCTAGTCAGCCTCACCTCCATCTCTTGTAAGGTCATCCAGGATGTCATCTCTAAACATGTGGAGGAAAAGAAGGTGATCAGGAGTAGTCAACATGGATTCACCAAGGGAAAATCATGTTTGACCAATCTGATAGCCTTCTATGATGGCATGACTGGCTGGGTGGATGAGGAGAGAGCAGTGGATGTTGTCTGCCTTCACATCATCAAGGCTTTTGACACTGTCTCCCATAATGTCCTCATAGGTAAACTCAGGAAGCATGGGTTAGATAGGTGGACAGTGAGGTGGATTGAGAAGTTGCTGAATGGCAGAGCTGAGAGGGTTGTGATCAGTGTCGCAGAATCTAGTTGGAGGCCTGTGGATGGTCGTGGTCCTCAGGGGTCGGTGCTGGGCCCAGCCTTGTTCATGTCCTTTGATTCATCCAGGATCTGAATGAAAGGATAGAGAGTATCCTCAGTGAGTTTCTGATGATATGAAACTGGGAGGAATGGCCAACACATCAAAAGACTGATGCTGTTCAGAGAGACCTGGACAGGCTGGAGAGTTGGGCAGAGAGGAACCTCGCGAAGTTCAAAGACAAGTGTAGGGTCCTGCACCTGGGGAGGAATAACCTCATGCAAAGTGTGGCCAGAAGATCAAGGAAGGTGACCCTTCCCCTCTACTCAGCCCTGGTGAGGCCACACCTGGAGTGCTGTGTCCAATTCTGGGCTTCACAGTGCAAGAGAGACATGAGACTGGAGGGAGTCCAGTGTAGGGCTACTAAGATGATGAGAGGACTGGAGCATCTCTTTTATAAGGACAGGCTGAGACAGCTGGGCCAGTTTAGCCTAGGGAAGAGAAGACTGACACAGGATCTTATCAATGTATAAAAATATATGAAGGGAGGGAGTAAAGAGGATGGGGCCAGACTCTTCTCTCTTTTTTTTTTTTTTTTTGTGGTGCCTGATGACAGGACAAGGGGCAACAGGCACAAACTGAAACACAGGAAGTTCATTTGAATAGGAGGAAAAACATCTTCCCTGTGAGGGTGACTGAGCCCTGGCACAGGCTGCCCAGAGAGGTGTGGGGTCTCCTTCTCTGGAGATATTCAAACCCCACCTGGATGTGTTCCTGTGCAACCTGCTCTGGGTGACCCTGCTCTAGCAGGGGGGTTGGATTAGATGATCTCCAGAGGTCCCTTCCAACCCCTGACAGTCTGTGATTCTGTAATAGTCTTGCTGATGTGTCAGGTACACAGTCTGTCTTGCCAGTTGCCAGTTATCCAGACCAGTTAATTTTGGTACTGGGGCAGAACATCTGCTGTCCATACACTGGACAATTCAATGAGACTGGCAACTTAAGGTCGTTTCTCTGAGGTTGATCCAGATGTTCAACTGCTAAGGGCTGCTCTGAGCAAATGCAAGGGCAAGTGGGTTCTGTTCAGTGGTTGAGTAACGCAGAGAGGGTTTTATGAGGACAGCACTCTGAGTAAGAGCAGGAGAGGTTGTATAGCCATATGACAAGCTAATAAGGCATTCTAAAAGCGGTGTCTGTATTTGGGTAATGGTATCTAAAATATTTACTTTGATTGAATAATTTCATTAAATATGAGTATTAAAACTATTGAGATGTATTGTGTGAATAATGGTACAAAATCAGTTTCACTGCTGTAGCAAGTCTAGACCTCACACTAGAAAATTGCCGACCCAGCATGGTCAGGCTTTCAGCAGCACTTTGCCTTATACAATAGAAGTTAGCAATTGACTAGTCTAAAGCTGTGAGTCAGAAAGCTGTCTGTTATAATTTAGACCCTTTTAGCACATGAGAAAATAAACAGTAGGAGGTAAATTGATAGTTTACTAAGTCCGTGTTTATATTCAGGGAGAGGGCAGTTGTTTTCTTTCATTTTTCTCTTAAAACAACTTCTCTTCTAAATAGAAGATGACTTGTCATCACTATGGTTTGATTTCTGCTTTCTGTTTAAACCATGACCTAGAAGAATTCCTGACCTCTAAATTTACTTTTCAGAGAAAAGTGAAAATTAATATTTTCTCATCACAATGACGAGAAAGCAGTTAATATTTCACTGAACCATCTCAGTCCAAGGTTCTTGGAATATTATTTCAAAAATCAAGTGGGTTTTTTTTTATTCAGCTCAATTTGTCATCCATTAAGCCTGATTCATCAAGGTAAAATTATGAATGTGTTATTCACACATTTGAAATTTGTAAAGGTCTAAGCTTTTTAACTGATTATCCTGTGCTAGTCAATCAAAATATTGTTTATACTGTGTGCATTGTATCTATGTCTATATCCTTTATATATATATGTATATATGCATACACTTTTTTTTTTCAAGATCGGGGACTAGTATGAGGAAGGAGAATGTTACCTGGCAGTGCGGTATCATGCTGAACCTCAGATAATGACACTGGAATCTCTTTTCTTATCTATGAAATCTCAGGCATTACAATAAAACCCCCTTCACTGAGATGTGTTTTGCTATGACAACTCTGACAGGGTGCATTGCTATGCAACTCCTGCCGTACACCACGAACCTCTGATTCCCCTTACTGACATGTAGGGTCTCTGCTGAGATGCAAATAGACTACAGATATCTCTAGCTAGCCAACTGGATACTAATGTTAGGGGTTTCATTCTTGAGAAATGTTTTGGACGTGCCCATCTGAACTTCATTATTCAAAAAAAATTGAGGCCAAACCACTATGACTTTATTTTTTACTTTATTTTCAGTTTGTCATATTAATAACATCAACACAGGGCATTTTGTAGGAATTAATGACCAGCTCTTATTGACAACTCTTACCTATGCATGGATGATCAGCTCCATACAGGTAATCTATCTTGCAAGACTCACAAGTTATTGCTTAAATATACTGATTTGCTAGTAAGTAGGAAAGGCCACTTGAAGAAGGGTTGAATGCGTTCATCTCACTGTGCTTTTCCTCTCACCAATTTTGCAAAGTTTCAAAGCAGCCTATGGAAGTCGGTGATGCTTCAAAGTAAATAATAGCTCTGTAAGCTTCTTAATCAACACTTGGCAGTCTCCCGGGTAGTGGTAGGCAAGTACACCAGCGTTCTTTGATTAGCTTCTTGCTAAAGAAGAGAAACTTAAATCAGTTCATCAGAAAAGAAATGCCATATTGCATTATTTAGGATTTGTATCAGAGCCACTCCAAGCTCTTCATTTTATGATTTAGTCTGATGAATTATCTTTATGATTAAACCAGGATGCTCCATCAAAAATAATACCAGGTTTTCTTTGTGCCAACCATTCCAAGTGATAGACCTCAAATTGACTATTTTATCATGGACAGTCTTTTCAAACTCACTATTAGGCACCAATTTAAAATGGGCTGAATTTCAGACACCTGAAGCACTTATAGTTTAACTTTGAAGTTAAGTGATATGCATGAATACTCAGCAGATTTTTAGAAACCCTATTTAGAAGCATTTTATCATATGTAAAAAATGATCTCTTACAGCTGGAAAAAATAGTGAAAATTCGGTTCAGTGTTGTTTGCACTTACTTTGATATTCCTTTTCATTTCAAGCTCGTGAATCATATTGTTAGATACTAATAACTTTCCACAAATAGGGTACAGAATAGGCTACCAGTGAAGTAAAATTTCAGTTTTGTACTTTATTTTTTCTTTCCAGATCTTTAGGGAAATATGCATACAATAGTAGATGCATCCTCTACATCATTTACAATGTAGAACATCAGACTGCTGTGACAATCGCAGTGGGTAGTTATACATATGAATTCATTTGTCAGAAATTACTATTTCACAAAATTATTTGGAGCTCAAAGTGTGGCTAAACCCACAGAACAGGAGTATGGATATCCCAGGAAGCTGCTGCTTCTGAGGTGGATGCAGACCCTCCTGATTTACTTTATGTTCAGTTTTTTAAGTCGTTCTCCAGTATGGTTTTCCTTAAAGCAAAATAACCATTTATTTACTTCCTTGTGATCTTCCTCTTGGTACAGAGGCAGTCTGCAATGACATGGTATTACTAGAAAGATACAGTGCAAAAGCATCAAAAGACAGAGCACTGAAGAGGATTTATTTTAATTTATTTGTTGGAGGAAAAATAAAACCAAAAAACAAACAACCATTAACTGGAAATACCTATTAGGGACAATGGAGGAATGCACTGAAGCACACTTAATGCAGTGCAAAGGTAGGTTCATTTTATGTCATCTTTCAAGTAAACAAAGCAGATAAACAGTGAAAGTATGAAAGTATATTATTAAGAGAAAAATATAGATGTAGAAAAGAAAAAAACAGAGAATTTTTAGCTTTGCAAGGTGCTGAAGTTCGCTTCCTCATTATCATACAAGCCAGAGAAACATTTCTGATTTTATTGCTTGCCCTGTCAAGATTAGCACAGATGTCCCAGCTCAGAATGGTCTTAGTTTTGAAATGGTCTGTCTTTGTAGTTACTGGAGCCTTGCATGAAAGGTGCTGGATCACACTTCTGCCACACATGAAGAGTAATTCCCCAGGCCAAAAGACTGCATTGCTTCTGAGATCTAGACTTTCCAAAGTCTCCAGTACTTTGCATGCCAGGTTTTCCAGGTGTCTGAGCAGAGGTGAAGAGCCCATGTGATTCACGGTGACTGCAGAGAGGAAGAGGCTGTGAAGGTCTCATTGAGACTTCTGGCCTTAGACCCCTTCATCACCCCCACACACAGGCTGACTGAGAAGGTGGTTGCTTGAGCTTCATTAGTATCACGGGGTTGTAGGACGATTCATGTTGGCAGTGGCCTTAGGACACTGTAGTCCAACCTCCTGCTCAAAGCAGGGCGAGCAGTGAGGCTGAATCAGGCCACTGCTGTTGAAGGCGCTCTTCTGGGCAGCTCCACTGAGGCAATTATTAAGCGTTGATTGGCTCTTGGCATGGCATGTTGTGTCGTTGGAAGTGGGACTCAGCAGTTCAGCACGTCCTCATGGCAGGAAGCTCAGTATGTGCTTATGGGGGTCTCTGTCCTTATCTGAAGCAGCACCTGGCTGTGAGGCCTTCACCTCGCCCCAGGTCTCACACAGTTGATTTGTAGACCAACACCTGTTAAAAAAAGATTGTTGTTTACATTCATTGAGGCTTTTGTTTGCAAGTCCATAGTCTGTCAGCTCTTGACAGGAGTACTTTAGTCTGAGCAAGTCCCCTTCTGGTACTGACAAATCTGTTGTCCCACAGCTGGTAAACTCAAATCTTATCATCCTTCGAAAGAACCTACCCACATCAGGCTGCAGGATGGCTGTCCAAGCTGAGCCTGAGATCAAATTCAAACTTTAGAAGATTACAGATAGTTTATTTCAATAACAACCTAAAGAAAATCAATGTAGAATTTTAACTTTCCTTTCAGCTTCTTTATTTGCTTTTATCCTAACCAGTTTACACTCTGAATTGGTTCTTCTGACATAGTTATTTCTTACAGCAAATCCTAATGTTTGATTCTGTATTTCACAGCTCTAGTTCTTCAGAGCTTGGTGAACCCCCTCACTTGCAGGACCTGCTGTCTCTCTGTGAAATTATGCTATGTTTCTGAATGAGCGGGCAAACTACAGAATTCTGCTATATAGGCTGGAGGCATTTGTTTGCACCTAATGTCTCAGCTCAAAAAGGCTTTTAGATACATTAAGCACAAGCTTAGAGTGAGATTGGTATTTAATAGCCTTGCTAAATTGGGGAAAGGTCTTTTGGCATCAGTAGGGTTTGCAGTTTCACCCTGAGAATTAACATGTAGGTAGGACACTGTGAATCATATTGCACATTTGGTCAGTCGCCCCTCATCTTGTGAAGCGGGTCCTTACAACCGCTTCACTGGAGCTGACTGAATGCGGAGTGGCAGTCCAGTTGGACTGCAAATATTACTGCTAAAGCAGGGGAAAAGAGGATATCTGCTTTAAAAATCAGGAGCCTAACTGCCCATTTTCTGATCTAAGGATGCTGTCATCAGCTTAAGGTGAGAAAACAGAGCTTCAAAAACACCAGGGCCAGTGGGCAAAAGAAACCATTTTTTTTGCTGATCTACTTAAGGTGGGATGAGTTGACCTTGAAGCTTTTAGAAAAAGCAAATAAGATAAAAGTGGATAACTTGATAACTGACTTTGCCAGAATGGTGCAGCTGTTTTGCTATGCTGTAGATTACATCAATAAAGTACTTTCATCTCTACCTCACAGAAATCAGATAGTGATCCGTCGCATTATTACAATGTTAAAGCTATAAAAGAAAGAGCGAAACCGATATTATACCTATATAGCTCAGTAAAACAAGTCCACAAAGGCTATTTTCTTTAATGAGATATTACACATAATCTAGGCCCAGTAGCCAAAAACCATAACAAATGTGGCTAAATAAAGCAAATCTTCACTACAAGGTGCCTATGGTGTTAATCAAAATATGATTTTTGTGTCTGATGTGCAGTTTAGGTGCATTGATCCATTAAAGTAAAAATAAATCCTGCCTATCCTCTTAGTATCTATCTGATAGACTGCACACATGTAAAGTGTGCCTGCATATCCCCAGCAGCATGCAGACAAGATCTGAAGAACGTCTGAAGATATAGCATGCTGAGTGAAGCTATATTATCTGTAAGCGAGATAGAGCTAACTCAGTGGGATGACTTTTATGGCATTGTTGATTCATGCCATACTGGATCACAGCACAAGCTTACCTATGCCAGGGATCCACTGGTCAGCTATTCTCTAAACACAAGTATTCTGGCAAAAATGTTTATTTAGGTACCTGCAGTTCTCTTATCAAACCTATTTAGAGATGGTCCTGCTGGGAAGAGAGTACAGGGCCACTTTTATTCATTTGTTGCTTTTTATTCTGCAGATTAGGATTTTGCCGCATCTAATTCATGGGTGCCAAAATCCTCTATTTGGTTTGGCTCTTCAAGACTTTCTGAACTCAGGTCTGGAGTTGTAAGTTGTTAGGTTGCCATCTATAATGACATGAGGACTGCAAGAACTCCTCTGGAAGGAATGCCTTTCTTTTAATTAAATGTGTTTCTCTAAATGCCATATGCAGTCAAATCCCAAACTGCCCGTCAGAAGTGAGTGTGACCAGATTACATTATTCATTGCAGTATGCCCATTAGAAAGTGATGCGATGGTAATCAGGTGGTAATGTGGTACATTAGACTCGGTATCATGGCCAGAAGAGGCTCACATGGTAATTGCAATCTAGCACGATGTTACGGTTGGTAATAGTGTTGTTTAGAAAATCCCCAGGGAAAGTGTTGTTTTCACAAAGTGTACTGAGATTCTGCTGTGAATTAATTAGAAAAGCATGGCTGACTCTTCATTTCATTTCATATCCTCTCTTATTTATATATGGTTTTCTGAAGAAACTACAGTGGCATTATTTACTACGTCTTTCTTGCTGAAATTAGCCAACTGGATCCTTGTTTTGAAAAGATCTTTATTTTCTCACCCCCAGGAAAATTATTTTTATGGACTTCATTACTTTACTGACAGCGTGTTTATTTCCAGTCATGGCAGTTTCTCAGAGCACACAATCAGTGTTAGGATTTGAATTGAATTAGCATTTTCTGTACTGAATAACTTTAAACCCCCTTTGATTAATTCTATCCAAATGTAGAATGAGGTTGAGATTTACCATGTTCAACGTCTCCATCAATCACAAAGAATCACCTTCCTTGCAAATATTTGTCCCATAAAATGTTTGCATTACCCTAACTATTCTAAGACACACTTCAGGAGTTCCCATTATTTTGTTTTTGTCATATAACATAAAACCCAAACGGACCAGGTAGGAATCAACATATAAAATTATTGGCTTTTGAAAAACTGTGGCCAGTGAAGGCTCCCCAGAAGCACATTAACGCAGATAATAAAGCATGGGGTTTGATTTGAGAGCTCAGTATAAAGCCAATCCAGGATCAAGCTCCGGGCCCTGCTCTCCTGCTTCCAGCTCTGCTCAGCACTAGGTGAAACATGGTGACCCTGCAGCAGAAGATGTGGTGTAACCCAGAGCTGAGCATTGCCCCTGTGGTTGGTCAAAACTCAATGTAGATAGCATTCTTAAAGACCCCTGATTTGGTAGAGCAGCGTGTGAATGTATTGCATTTGCAGAAGGAGGAACACAGCCAGTGTTACACCATCGCTCTCCTCTACTCTCTCTGCCAAGCAACCAAACACACAAACCAACACACCGTTGGCTGTGCAAAAGCACTCGTTGCCAGCAAACCGAGGCATTGATGCTGCGTCCGGAAAGTGCTGCATGTATAAATGTATTTAATTCCGGTTAACTACATCCTTATTCATTTCCAATGGCCAATGTAAATGATCCATAGTCTAACCTTAATATAATAGTTTT
>JMFS01057581.1:0-22243 GCA_000699545.1 Podiceps cristatus | reverse complement strand
AATATTATATATAATTATGTATGTAATATATCTATATTATAGTGTGTGTTTATATATATAAAAATGTTTATTGCCTGGGCTGCTCAGATCTTGACAAGAATAAGAGCATGTCTTTCCCAACCATTCTACAACACCAACTCCTGTCACCATCAGGTTACTTCAGGAATAGTCTCAGCTAGTAATTCCTATTCTTGGACTAAAGGTGACAGATCCACATCTGTTGGTGAAGCTGGAGCCAGTATCCAAACAGGGACTGAAATCTGGGGGAGGAGGGGGGCAATATCCAGAAGGATCTACACACCATGGTTTTCCTTCCCCAAACATGGCTAAATCAGGCAGGACGATGCAGGCTAGGAGGTTGGAGGACAGTGTTGTAATTCATAAATCTTTAAATTACATGGGAGCAAGGTTGTATACACATAACCAAAACATGCCCATAGGAAGAAGTTGGTGGGGAGGGGTGGCTATAGTCCCCTCAGTTTCTTTGAAAATACTTATCTCGAAAGTTTATTTTGTCACGAGTAAAGCCAGAATAACACTTTGCTGTAGGTAATATGATATATACGTAAGGATTTAATTCTCAAGGCATGCATGTTTCGTTACGTTTTCTTCCATGCCTTCAAGTTCTCTGTGGCAAAGTGGATTTAGGTGTTTTTACCTTTCCCTGCTCCCAATCATTTGTTCCTGTCCAGGACTATATTTTACTAACTCCTTATCTATGTCAATGCAGTTATAAACCAGGTCGATAAGATAAGCTGGCTCTAAAAATAAGACATTGATGCGTTTTAGGGGATTTGTGGGTGGTTTTTTTTGTTTGTTTTTCCTCCCTTGCAGATGTTAATTCAGATGTTAATTCAGTTTGCAACATGAAGAGATGGGAATTAAGCTGCTGCCTGCTGTCTGGAGGGAGATGGGAGTTTTTGACACCGATTGTGCTGCCAAAAGTGCTAATGTGGACAGTGCTCTCGGCCCTGCAGGAATGGGGTACTGGAAACATCTGCTTGCCCATGACTCAGTGGTTGGGAGACTTACCTCGCAATGCACACACACACAGACATTGGTTGGCAGTCAGGAAAGGATGACTAACTGGGTATGGACTGATGACAAAAACCTTTAAGGCATGCCTAGTAACTGCCAGTAACAGGATGTTTCTGGCCCCACCAACTGATCTGTCTGGCCCTGCTCTCTTGTATAGAGAGACAGGTGTTTTTGTCTCAGACATTGTTCATGTCTCCTTTTTGCTCTTTGCTTTTCCTTTTGAACCGAAATCACGGTTTAGTCCCAGTAGCAAGATGATCTACCCCTATAACCTTGGCCATTCAGATTCAGTAGAGATGGTCTGTTCTTGTTGGAATCAGAAGCTGCAGCCTTCGTATCCTCACTAAAACCACTTTGGTTGATTTATCTGATTTCCTGTCTCTTGTTGCAACAGCATAAAAATATCCCTCAGTTCCTATTCAAGCTGACTGCCCCAAAACATAGAATCATAGAATCACAAAATAGTTTGGATTGGAAGGGACCTTTAAATCTTACCTAGTCAAACACCCCTGCAATGAGCAGGGACATCTGCAACTAGATCAAGTTGCTCAGAGCCCCGTCCAGCCTGGCCTTGAATGTTTCCAGGGACAGGGCTTCTACCACCTCACTGGGCAACCTGTGCCAGTGCTTCACCACCCTCATTGTAAAAAGGTTCTTCCTGATATCTAGTCGGAATCTCCTCTCTTTTACTTTAAAACCATTCCCCCTTGTCCTATCACAGCAGGCCCTGCTTTTCCTTCTTTCTTGTAGGTCCCCTTTGGGTATTGAAAGACCACAATAAGATCTCCCTGAAGCCTTCTCTTCTCCGGGCTGAACAACCCCAACTCTCTTAGCCTGTCCTCATAGGAGAGATGCTCCATCTCTCTAATCATTTTTTTGGCCCTCCTAAGTAGCTGCATTTATGCAGAACTAATAGAAAAATCAACATTACACTGAAGTGGTTGGTGTTGAAAAATAGCATAAAGAAGATGGAGTAAGACCATTGGACCTTGTCCTTCACCATCCTGTCCCTGATGTTGATTAGTTGCAGATGGTCAGGCAGGAATATAAGAGGTCTGTCAAGCACTATTTCCCCATAATGGTCTCCCAGTCTCTAGTGACTTGTGGCTTTTAGACTGAGCAGAGATCTTCTGTGGATCTTGGTTAATTTATCTTTTTTAATTTGTCCTGTTTTCTGAGGCCAGATGTTAAAGATGGCAAAAAAGGACATTCAACTGTACACAGCAGAAGCTCTCATATGATGGAAGGTGACTAAAGTAAAATTGAAGTTTGAAAATTTTTTCCTGAGTTTTTCTCTATCTTCATTACATGCCATTTACTTGCTTAGGGAACAGCAAACTCCCTTTCAAAGGCAGGGCTTAACTGTCACAAAGGCATCATCCTGATTGCTCTGAGTGTTCAGGGCAACCTAGAGCAGAGGCAGAGTTTGCCCCTCTCCTGAGAAAGTGGATTTCAGGGTAAAGTGGGGGGGAAGGTTAGCCTTTTATGCTTATTAAACCTCCCCCAGTCTTCTAGGTCTGACATGAGATCCCATTAAGAGGCACCCTACACACAGCAAACCGGGAAAACAACATCCCTGCTGCCTTCT
This sequence comes from Podiceps cristatus, assembly GCA_000699545.1. Taxonomy (NCBI): domain Eukaryota; kingdom Metazoa; phylum Chordata; class Aves; order Podicipediformes; family Podicipedidae; genus Podiceps; species Podiceps cristatus. The sequence goes on along the minus strand of JMFS01057581.1, from coordinate 19,617 downwards.
GCAAGGGAGTGTCCTTGAGGAAGGTCATGGGAGATGGTCGTTAAAAGCTGTGACGTTTGTGCTCGAGCAGCACCAAGAGCAGGCTGCTCCTGCAGCCGAGGAAAGCTGCACCCTTTCTGCTCTTCCCAGTGGCTCAGCAGTTCCCAGTGGTGAGGAACATTTTGTTGTCACCATGAATAAACACCGAGGATGTATTCCTTTTCAAATAGCAAAGACTGTCTCAAGTACAAGAGATCAAACCCAGCTTCTTCAGCTCATGACTGGATACAGACTGATAAGCAAGAATAGTAAGGAGAAATATTCTAATTTGCAATAGATTTTTCCTTCTCTTTCCCCCATAGCTTAGAGATATATTTAAAAACAATACAACTTTTTTGTTGTTGTTGTTTTTAATTACACTGATTCCCGAGGCTGGTACTGAAGGGCAATCGTTTTGCTGAAAAATAATCCCACTTTGACAATGGAAACTTGAGAGACTGGTGGAACAGATTGCAAAACATTTCCGTGCCTGGTTTAACTGCTTGACTGCCAGCCTGTGTAACTAATTTTCAGTAGGCATTTACTTACATATACAGCTCTCTCTAGTTTCACTTTGCTATTGGGCTACAACTACATCAAAGAAAAAGTCTTGTGTACTGCTCTGCCCAGGCGCAAATGAGATGCAGGGAGATGGTAAGTGGCTGCAGAAATGAAGGCTCCTTCAGTAACAATGGGGGGGGGAGGGAGGGAGGGAGGGGGAAGTGCAAAAAGATAGGAATTTAAACAAAATAATAATTAAAAAAAATGGGAATCTGTAGTATGTCATCTTAATAATTGTTCACACCTCCCCGTTGACTGAGGGAGCTGGGGGAAAGGGAATGTCATTTCCAAACAGCAAATGTTTTGAATTAATACAAATTTCTTGAATTTAGGTTCATTGCACTGTAATTTGGCCAGGTAGAAGATAGGCAGCTAGTCAAACCTAGATGTTAATGTAGTCTTCAGCAGCATCTTGTTGAAGGTTGAGAAGGTTGTCCACAAGGCAAATGGCTTGCTTGTTGCTGATGCTCTGCTCCAGAAGTAACTGTCTCTCTCCACTGACGCTTGTGGGGGTTTAGTTGCCCAAACACATTGTATAAATTGTTTTTGAACTGCTGAAGTGAAGGGAGATGAAACTTTCCGTAAGTATCTATGTCAATCTTGCACACCTTTGTAGGGAGTGAATTTGGCAGTAATAGCCTAGTCTACTCCTGGAGGAGCGCCAAGCTTCATCTTCACCATTGGACTGTAGAAATTATGTCTGCCCACTGAGTTCAGAGTGAGAGATGAGGAACATGTCTACATGGTGGTGAAGCAGTGATTCTGGCTGTGGTGGATATGTCAAGAAACTGGTATTCAATGTATTGCCTTGGGACATAGGCCACACTCCAGAAAACCTTACACAATATTACAGTAACCAGATCAAGACAACAATGAAATGGATTCTATGAAACTAATGCTTTGAAAGAGGAAAATAAAGATCCTCATGGGCTTGTGATCTCTCAGACCTTCTCTTCACCTCTTCATCCTTCTCTTCTTCCCGCATGGGCAGCAAAGTGTAAGTCAGAGAAAATAAGAAAATCTGATTATGGTGCTGTGTGAATGATGTGATGTTAATGCAGATTTAGTTTGGGTTTTGAATGAAAGAAACTACTCTCTCAGTCGATTCCACTTTCCTCATCACCACAACACCTCTTTGGACCTTTATCAAGTTGAAGGGCACCTGTGGCAGAATGCTGGTCTCTGAGCAGATATCACTGAAGCACAAGGTAATGGTTTTTCCTGGTAGGGAGAAGAACTTTGAACGCCACGGGCTCTTGAGTGCTTCTATCAACATGCTTCCAACTTTCCAGCATGCAACGTGTGAGCACATGAAGCAGGAAGAACAATTATTTATAGTGTGAAACTACTCAGAGAAACAGGTTGAAAGTTAACAGAGGAATGGCCAAGTGTGCAGAGCAAAGCATGTGTCAAGGGAAATTTCTGCCTTCTGATACCAGCCCCCAAACAACCCTTTCATTAGTTGTAAACACATTACATTAGTTGTAAACAGCTTCAACCAAGTGTGCAGAGCAAAGCATGTGTCAAGGGAAATTTCTGCCTTCTGATACCAGCCCCCAAACAACCCTTTCATTAGTTGTAAACACTCTCCAGCTTCAACAGTTCTCAATCTGTATTTAGTTTTTTTCATCCTGCCTTGTAACCCAGAACTAGATTACAAAATATAAACGTAACATGCTAAGGTCTTCCGCAGTGCAAATACATTTTCTATGTTATTTTCTTTCTTATTTTCTTTACCTAGCCATTTTGTTTTCCTTCAATGTCTTCCTTAGTATTCAGACATTTTTCAGGACTGTTACTGGCTTTTAAAAAACCTGTAACATGAGAACATACCACCGTACATGAAACTGTCTTTAACTCATGAGCAGTTTCCAGAAACTGAACATAAAAGCAGGACTGATGTCAGGACTGGTTATAAGAGTGCAGAAAACTTCCTCTAAACTCTCCTATGTTCTGTCTGTCATAAAACTTTTTATTTCTAAAGAGTCTATATGGGTGTATTTTAGATATGAATCAGTTTGATCTGAAAATTTTATATACAATTCCTAACCGCTAAAAAAATGAAGTTTTAAAGGAACGAGATTCAGCTTCTTTCCAAAACAGAACAATTAAATGCTATAAGGTGGAACTTGAAGTGATTTCAAATGGAGATCTATGACATGTAATTTAGGTCTTGTGGACTTAGAATGTCCCTTCAAGTTTCCAGTCTATCCAAAGAAGAAATGTCAGAAGACTCTGGATCCTATAGGAATGAGTTGAACAGTGAACATATATATCCTTGGGAAAACTGAGAACTCCCAGTGTAATAGAAAAGATCATCAATTTCTACATTTTGTTACATCCCTGACTGCAGGATTCAGGTGAACTGCTTCAGTTCTCTTACCTTGCATTCACAAAGCTTCAGAAAGCTACTCCCTCAACTTCGTATTTTTGAAACTTGCGAGAAATTATAAATGAAGATGACAAAATCTCTTCCTTGAAGGATTATATATTTCTTGTTAAACTTTAACTTCATTTAAAAATCCATCCTTGATCCTCTTAAAGTATTTGCGCAAGTGAATGAGGGCTGTAAAGCACGACTGAAGCTTTCCTCCTTCGGGAAGCAGCTTGACCAATTTACATATTTATTAAATATTTTATATTTTACCAGATTGTATGCACTTCAAAATGTCACATCTTATTTTTGGTCTGAGCCCCACATAACAGTAATGGCTATTTCCCATGAGGAAAAAAAAATAACAATCTGCATCTTCGGATTTGACCACTTAAGAATTGAAGTTTTTCATTTCTGTGTTTTTCTCTGTTCTGCAAAATTTTATCTTTTAGTGTTATGATGTTGTGCTACTCCTGTGCAAATGATTCTCCTGTGGCGTTACACAGCCAGCCTCTCATTTTTCCTCTGGAATGGGATTCAGCTTTCTAAGCATCCAAACTAAACTCCTGAACCTGTTTGACAGTAATTTTGGCTTTAAAGAAAATAAACGTAAAGCTGTTGCAAGCTAGAAATGCATATGAAGAAATGCTTTCCCTAGGGGTGCAAAGATCTATCAAAGCAATGTTGATATTTCTGGCGTGATTCCCCCACCCCCACCTTATATTTCAGCCATCAGCATCTGGAGCAGAGTCTTTTTCCTTTGTTAATAATGTACAAGACTAGGATGTGCATGAGATATCACAACAAGGGCTTCCTATGAGCAGCCTGGAGTCTGGAGAGAGAATGGAGTAAGACTCTATACAGGATGCATGAGATGAGGGCACACGCCCAGTTTTGATGCTGGACTCCTGAGCGTTGCGGACAAACTCCTTTCTCTGCATGCCCCCATTTCTAATGCAACCAGCTTCCTTCGCAGGGTGGTTTGAGGTGCAGCTGCTGAGAAGACAATTAGAAAGCGACTTTATTTAGAATCCAGGAGGAATTTCTGGGGCTATTTTTTCTGACTGCCTCCATAACGCATGACTTCCCAGGACTTAACCTCGATTTGAGTATATCAATTTTGCCTGTAGCAGGATACATTCTTAGGGTAAAAAAACAACACACACACACACAACACACTAATAAACAGATTTAAAGATGAAAATATCTAACAATGAGATCATTTGGTACATTGTTCCAATGGCCAATTATTTTAAGGTAGTATTGGCCTTGTCTACATTTTCAGGCACTGGATGCTGTAGTATTATCCCTTCTGTAGAAGACAGTATTACTACTATAACTTTTGTTTCCATTTGAATTTTTTCAAGGCCCTCTCATGCCGTTCCTTGACCCTTGTCTTGACAAAATAAAGAGATCAAGCTCCTCATTGAATTCTTTTATGTTTCAAATACAGAATCATAAAATATTTTAGGTTGCTCCAACTGGGAAACATCCTTGAAGCATAAATATTAGTAAATGGAAAAGATTTTCCAGGTGTAGCCATAGTAGATAAAAAAATCATAGGTTATAGACCTTTTCTAACCCTAAAAAACCCCTTTGAGCACTCAGGGAACCTTTTGCCCTTTTAGCCATCTTACTCGTGTTTGGAAGGGGGGGGTGGGGTGGGTAGAAACTCTGAACGTGTCCTAGCTGTTTGGGGGGGGGGGGGGGGGGGTGGTGTAGAAACTCTGAACGTGTCCTAGCTGTTTGGTGGAATAAACTGTGGTCTGAAATACCCCTCTTTGAAGGAAAAAGCCAAGCAAGGGTTAGACCTTGTTACTATTTCCTCAGCCTGGCTGAAGTAGGGACAAACCTTTGTCAGAGTCACATCTTCCCTGGGGAGAGTCCACATTATTCATCTTTTCCTCTTCATGGGTCCTTTGACAGCCTTATCTGTAGGGATTTCTTCCAGGTCACTGCACAATGAGCATGAAAGACAGTCTTTAAAACTCCACTAGAATCATACCAAGTTTCAAATAATTTATCATTTTAATTGCAGTATATGAACTATTTGCTGACTGACAATTGCTTCATCTGATATGTGCCACGTTGCTTTCTGAATTTTCCTCTTTCTTATTCAAATGTTACAATGAAATGTCTAATAGGTGTTAGGTATGAAAAAAATGCTATAGGGTAATACCAGTGGTCCATTTAGCTCAGGAGACTGTCTTTAATAGAGGCAGTCCCAGATGCTATTTTAACACATATTGTAGATTAAGCTCTATTAGTTTTCTCACATAAACTCAGATACAAATTAATGGTATTTCTTTTCCATAGATTTATAAACTTGTTATTATCTGTCTAACTACAGATGTTGCATGACTTTGACTGGAGCTGACACAGGTCTTTTAATATGAGAGTTAGTCAGGTATGGATCTAAACTCACAGCTTCTTTCAGTGATGAAGGTAAATTATATGCTAACCAAGCAGAACCAGACACTCTCTCACAATGTCAAAGCAAGTAAAAGGAAAGAGTATTTCAGACGTTCCTTTCCACCACCCCTTAATTTCTTTCAAGCTGATATGATATGTTGCTCTCAGGAGATGGCAAAGGACAGGACAGAAATTTAGACCTCCTTGAGGACATGAAAGAGCCTAAGCCGATTTTCTAAAAAGGAACCATACAGGTACTCTAAGGATCTTGTGAGTAGTTAGTGATACTCTGCTTGCTAAATGCTATCTGTGATTTCAAGTCATTATATGCAGGAGCATGGGCAAAAGGGGATATTGGCAAAGATCACCTCTTAGGTAGCATCACTGTGGAAACGCTTAGAGGAAAGCTGCTACCTTCCAGTTTGGAGGAGAGACCATTGTCATTATGAGGTTAAATTACCATGTAATTATACCCTGTGCCCACCAAATGCAAGAAGTTATACCTTTGGGTTTGGTTTTTTGGTTGGTTGGTTGGTTTTGGGGGTTTTTTTGGTTTTGGGTTTTGGTGGTTTTGTTTGGGTTTTATTTTGCCTCTAACATAAAAGTGTCTCTTTGCCAACAATTCTTCTTTTTGCTGTCACCATATTAGTAATCCTTCATTGCTTTAGTGCTGGCAAAAACATGGGCAGAAAGTGGATAAATGAAAGCTTTGGATATATGGCTTCCCCCCTCTGACAGACAGAGCAGCCTCAGTCTGTGAGCTCAGGACCAGGCACCACTGCCAGAAGCACTGCCAAAGTCAATGGAGTTTCCCTCAGTGTCATGTAAGAGGAGTTTTTCCTGTGCATGTAATATCTCACTGTTAACAGAGGAGGTGGAAAGATCAATTTTCTTTAATTGTTGAGCATACGAAAAAACACAGTGTCTCTTATTGAGCTGAAGGAGAAAAATCTTTCTGGAGCACCAGTGGGAGCAGAATCAGGAATGATAACCTTGAGCCCTTCCACTGGCTCCAGAGATCTGTGTCTAGGTATATGAATCATACCCAGAAAGGACAAAAATAGGCACAGGAGTAATTTTGTGCCATGTTGTATACTTACAATGGGATTCATTTCAAAATGAGGGTACTAGAAGTTTGTTCTTTCCACCAGCTTATTTACAATAACTGAAAGTTCTTGTAAGCTTGACTCAGAACTTGCTGTTTGGCATCCAAACCCCAGTGCTATCATAAAGTCATAGAATCATAGAATGGTTTGGGTTAGAATGGACTGTGGCAGATACACATGCCCCGATAAGGACCAGAGCTTGTCAGGGGCAGCAACCGATGTCTCATTATCGCACCTCCATCACCTTGCTGGGGCAGTTGTCAGTAGGCACCTCAGGTCAGGTATCGACACAACCCCTGACCATTCACCCCTCCCTGTGGTGGGAGTGGGAAAGGCTGGATCCCTGGGTGAGCAGGCAGGGCCCTCAGCCAGCAGCCTGCCTTGGCTGAGAGAAACTTCTAGGCCTCTGAACAGATTGGGACCCCTCGGTGGGCTGACAGGACCCTTAACAAGTGGTGTGACTTGAATGAGAGAAGCTTCTGGAACACCAACCATGAATGTCCACAGCTCAGACCCGACCAGGCTACAAAAGGAGACCCTGCCAGAAGACCCCTTTGAGGTGTTTGCCTCGAAGGAGCGGGTCTGTGTTCATAAACACTCCGCTTGGGCTGAGACTAAGCTTCCTCATCTAAGGAAACCTCCCTGGGACTGAGTGCCCTTGCCATCTTTTGATGAGTGATTTCTTCTGGATATCCTTGAGTGAACCCTTGTCCCCTTTTGGGTGAGTGGTTTATTTTTATGAGTACCCTTGAGTGAGAGTGTTCCCCTTTGTGAGCGAGTATGTGCACATCCTGGGTCGTCATTCTTGTGTTTTGCCATATAGTGATAACATCCAATTTGTTAAATGTTCTTGGAGTGATGTTTCGTTACCTTGTTGTTTCGTTAGTTTGGTCTGGTCTCAGGTGTGAATTAAAGTTTGTTTGAGTGTATTATCTGTGTGAAGTTGTTTTAGTGTACCTCTGTGACAAGGACCTTGATGATTATCTAGTTCCAACGCCCCTGCCACGGGCAGGGACACTTTCCACTAGACCAGGTTGCTCAAAGCCCCATCCAACCTGGCCTTGAAACTTCCAGGGGTGGGGCATCTACAATTTCTCTGGGCAACCTGTTTCCAGTGCCTCAAAACCCTCCTAGTAAAGAATTTCTTCTTAATATCTAATCAAAATCTACCCTCTTTCAGTTAAACCCATTACCCCCTGTCCTATCACTACATGGCCTTGTAAGAAGTTCCTCTCCAGCTTTCTTGTAGGTTCCCTTTAGGCACTGGAAGAGTGCTCTAAGGTCACCCCAGAGCCTCCTTTTCTCCAGGCTGAACAACCCCAACTCTCTCAGCCTGTCTTCAGAGGAGAGGGGCTCCAGCCCTCTGATCATCTTCATGACCCTCTTCTGGACTCGCTCCAACAGGTCCATGGCCTTCTCGTTTGTGCTTGGGGCCCCAGAGCTAGATGCAGTACTCCAATTGGGGTCTCACCAGAGCAGAGTAGAGGGGGAGAATCACCTCCCTCGACCTGCTGCCCACGCTGCTTTTGGTTAGGACATCATGTGGCTGAGGGACCTAATGTGCTGTCTTTACTGGAAATAGCATAGAAGTTAGCAACCTTAGGGATGATAAAATGATCTAGTTCAGCCCTACAGGCCTATGTAGAGGAAGTACCTAAGATTGTGGTTGTGGTTCATGACTCCCTCTTCATTTACAACAGCAGAAACCTAAGATGAGTTTTAGACTTTACATGTCTGGCATTGAAACTATTGTGACTGGCAGTGACCATCGGCTTTACAAAAAGAAAAAAACAAATAAAACACAGGAGTATAATTCATCAATACTAAATTGAATTCTAATCCTGATTTAGGGTAGCATTTATATACTTGTATGACAACAGCCATGCCTAAATGCCAAAAGAAGTGCAGCTACTAAAGGAATATATGAATTAGGTCCTATTACATTAATCTAAAATTTGGAAAAACATGATCAGCATCAAAAAGTATGTAAACTATCTTCTCTACTGTCAGAAGCTTTATTTGACTTGTATTTCTCCTGATGACAGCAGATTAGTCAGATTCTTTTCCTTACTGAGAACTGTAATTAAACTTTGTCATGTCTCCCAGCAGAGCTATGCCACTTTTCTCAGAGCAATCATTCCCTGATGGTGGAAGATACACCCTCCCCTTAGGTTCCCCAGGTATTTCCATATAAATAACACAAAGAGAGGTTGTATCTGCTCTGGCCCTGGAGAGCACATGAATTAAACGTCAGTATGTGACTTGATTTTTCTTCTCACCTGACTGAAAGGAAGCCAAGGCTTTGATAAAGTGATTGCTGTCTTCTGTTTAGAAGGCTTCTTCCAACACTATCTCCACAAAGTGAGCGAATATAAAATGAACTATTTGTCCAGTCTCATCACTTCCCTGATTAGCAACAGAAACCTGTGAATATTTGAGGGAAAAATCTTCTTGCCTTAATAACATCTATCATGTTATACAGGGTAGTATTAAGGTCCCCTCAGGCTAACTCAGCCTGCCTTCATAAGCAAAACTCATCACCAGATAAACCCTTTTGCCTGCTTCATTTTCCCTTTCTTTCAGGCAATAGTACAGAGCTCAACAAAATGAGATTGCAAAGTTGATCCTGTTACAGCTAAATTTGAGGTTATTGTTTTTCTAGGACTCCCTTTAAAATAATCATAATATTCTTGAGAAATACGGTGCTCCTGGTGATTGTTCTTACCTGTAGTGTTTTCAGGCACCAGTGTCAATTATTCCTGTGTATCTGGATCACTTTGATCTAGGCTAACTCCAAAATTTACATCCCAGCTGCATTGCAGGTGATGTTTTTTGTGCCTGGGAATGACATGATGTGAAGATGTTAATGCTCAGAAAGTGTGCATGCAGGGCTTTTATGTGTTAAAGTATGTTTTGACAGCTGGCCCCGAATATCATCAGAGTGATTAATCTGTCTGTTCTTCTCAGATTCTTTAGTAAATGCTCTGTGACATGCTCAATTAAATCTGATAATAAAATATCCTCCACTGGGATGTCTGACATGCTTGAAGTTAAGCCCATGTTGGAGGGTTTCCTTAGCTCATGGATCTGTTACAAATTCACGGTGCTCACCGTCTTTCTGTGAAAGGTTCAGGAGCTCAGTACTTGATGTGTCTCCTGGCATTTAGAGACACACAAAAGCACACCCCTAAAAATTAAACAAAAACTACCTCGAAGCAAAACACCCCCACACCGACATCACAAGACCATCAACTTTATTCCTCAGTTGAGTCTGGGATTGTTTCTGCCAGAATATTCCCCGTTGCTGTGTCCAGATCAGTTTTAAATGCTTTAAGTGGTGATGTGATCACTTCTTCCATGGGGCCATCATCACTCAGGCTGATAGATCAGTCTAATAGTGCCTAATGCCTGTCAGCATAAGCTGTTTCTCAGCCTTATCTCTGGTGAAAAAAAAAAAATGTACTTATCCTTTTCCCTTGCTAGCAGTCGACAGAAAATTAATTAGAGCCAGAAAAAAAGTATTTTTTTTTTTTTTCCCAGAAAAGTTCACCAGAAATGGTTTTGACTGAGAAATGAGTCCAACGAGTACTTTCAACACTCTCTACATAGGCAAAAGTGCTGAAGTTTCTGATACATGTATCTTTGAAGGAAAGCTTCCCTTTCAATATTAAAATGTGCATGAAATTATATGTAGCATCTCAAGTCCCCTGGGAAAGCAAAAGTCTGCAGAATCAGTCTTTACAGTGTGACATGGCTAAGGTTCGAGTTATATCATCTGCTTCTTCCACTTGCTGTACAACATTTTTAAACTGTAGCTTCAACTCTAACCAACTTGGTTGTAAGCGTGATGCTGACACTGCATGCCAATCTGCCAGGAGAGTAGAGGGAGCTGGGCTCTCCCTTCTTATCTATTAGCCCTCCCAGGACTGATGGCTCAGGCCAGCTGTGGCATCTCGTCTTCATTTTTTCATAGAATAATTAAATAGTTTGTGTTGGAAGGAACATTTGAAGGCCATCTAATCCACCCCCCCTGCAATGAGCAGGGGCATCTTCAATTAGATCAGGTTGCTCAGAGCTCCATCACACCTGAGCTTGAATGGGGCATCTACCACCTCCGTGGGCAACCTGTGCCAGTGCTTCACCACCCTCATTGTAAAAGAATGTCTTCCTTATATATAGTCCAAATCTATCCTTTCTTTTTTCAGTTTAAAACCATTACTCCTTTTCCTATTGCTACAGGCCCTACTAAATAGTCTGTCCCCACCTTTCTTATAAGCCCTCTTTAAGTAATGAAAGGCTGCAATAAAGTATCCCTGGAGACTTTTCTTCTCCAGGCAGAACAACCCCAACTCTCTCAGCCTTTCCCCACAGGTGATGTGTTCCATCCCTCTGTCCAATACTGGACACAGTTGCATCTTCCCCTGGACTCAGCCCCCATACTCAGTGTCATTGCAAGGCACAGTGTAGAAAATGCCTTTGTAGCCCGCAGTGCAAATATGGCTGAGGTAGTTGCTACATTTTCTCCCAAACTCCTTCAAACAATGCTAATATGTCTTAGGCCAGCCTCCCATTAGTTGGACATGCATGGGAGATTGAACCATTTTCATTTTCATCAAATTATTTGAACTTTTCAAGGACCTGGCAGGTCATCTTGCAAGGCAGGTAATGGAGGTGGAAAGCGATGGTCTGGTGATTGAACGATGTTGGAAACCAAGGAGATCTGAGTGTGATTTGTTCTGTTATAGAAGCCTGTGTAACCTTGCACAAATCTCTTTGTACCTTGAGTTATACCTCACTTTGTATGAGTACCAACAAGGTTATTTTCTTCTTGTCTTTTTTAAAAGCCTTAAATCGTTATGTCCCAAACGAGGTCACTGTTTCTTACTAGGTACTCTCGCTATGCTTGTATGCACAGTGCATAACAGAGCAGCCTCCCTCTCGGGCACTGCAACAACCCCAATGCAACAAAAGCTTCACTCTTAGGAACCATGTCCACACTGTAGTCGGGAACAGTTCTGCCAGGCTGTAACAGCATGATGCAATAGGTGGAAATAGGCAGAAATGCCATGTATTACAAGCAAATCTGCAAACTGTGCTGTAAGAAGTCCTTATCACCTGGAGCTGCTACCCCAAGATACATTCAGAGGTGGTGTGCAGTAATCCTACACTGCTGTTCACTGGACAGCTTCCAGCTGCTTCCAGCCTTTGCACCAAAGGGAAATGAACCACATTCCTCCCTTTTCTGCTGAGGAAGCCTGAACTACCTGCATGAACGGATGTCTTTATGCAAGAGAAAAAGGGGCTTGTAAAAGAAAAAAATGCTGTGACAGAGGCATCAAAGTGACAGCTGAAGACCTTCTCCTTGAAGGAGGAGGGTGACAAAAACATTCTAATGAAATCTCTGTGCTTGACACCACCTGAGAAAATGCCACTGATATCTGCTCTGGTTTCAGAGGCAGGGATCATTACCTTGCACCATCACTGTCACTCTACCACAGTATGGCCTCTGCTGAGAGTTAAAAGGACTTCTGTTTTGGTTTGTTTTGGTTTGTTTTTTGTTTGTTTGTTTGTTTTTTTTTTTTTTTACTCTTCTGGGATTTAAAGACTGCTTTTTAGCTTCTTAGTTGCTTTTGCAGACATAAGGGATATTAAAGTAATTATAATGTAAAGCTCTGTGCAAACTATCTAGGTCAGCTCCTGATAAGCATCTGACAATAGGCTTGTTCCCCAAAGGGTGGTGTTCAGAGCAGGTTTTCAGTAGATTTTGTCAATTTCAAAGAGGATTCTGGACAAATTCAGTACCGAGACTCGTTTTCTGTGCTGGCAGTTTATGAGGGGAGGAGATACACCAGAATACAGGTTGATGTGTGGGTGGATAACCCAGATCCAATTGATGGCTTTCATTGGTGGCCCAAAGAGAGTAAGGTAACCAACCCCAATATTTAGAAGTCCAGAATGAAAAAGAGATGTGGGACAACAGATTTCAGTAGTGGAAGGGGACTTACTCAGACTAAAGCACTCCTGTCAAGAATTTTCAAACTATGGACTTGCAAACAGAAGCCTCAGTGAACGGAAAAACAACAATCTTATCTTTAATGGGTGGTGGTCTACAAACCAACTGTGTGACACCTGGGGTGAGGTGAAGGCCTCACAGCCATCTATCACTTCAGGTAAGGACAGGGAGACCCCCATAAACATGTACTGAGCTTCCTGCCATGAGGGTGTGCTGAACTGTTGAGTCTGCTTCTGATGACACAATATGCCATGCCAAGAGCCAATAATTGACTTAGTCCCACCTCACCAAGACCCACCAAAGAGTTTTCAAAGGCATAAAATTGTCACTTGAACACCTCTTTTTTGGGAGGAAGAGAAAAAATCAACCAACAGATGGGTTGACGGGCCTGAACCTCTCTTTCCCCCGAAGAAGGGATACCTTTTTGGTAAGAGTTGCACCTCCGACTTTGTCGGATGTACCTCGGGAAAATATTATTAACTAAAGTGCTGAACTATTAATATTGAGCTCAACTTGTGTACTTAAAATGCATTTATCAACAGCAATCCTAAATCTGTGGTATCTGTCGCTTGAATAAATTACCTGTTGTTTCAACTTTGCTAAACTGTTTCAGTGAAACTCCCTGGGAGGGCTCTGGCAGACAAATGTTGGTTTTGTCAGTGAAAGTCTGAGAGGACTCTGACCAACAAACATTGACTCTGATAAATGGTTATATACTTAATCCTTTAGACATAAACTGTTGACCAAGTCTGGGACTAGGAGTGATTCAGCCACACCCGGGCTCCTCTCTCTGAGAAGGAGTTTAGAAAGCAAGGGAGTCTACTCCGAACCTCGTGACACAATGGGAGGGCTTCCCCCCCTCAGCCAGTTATCAGACTCCTTCAACCCTTTTAACTGTTTAATGCAAAAAGAGCGAGAGAAAAAAAACGCCCTTTTCCAAGTTGGCATCTTCTGTGCCAGCCCAGGCAGCACCCATGGAGGATGCGAGAGCAGGGCCAAAACGCAAGTTAACTCCTGAAATGACAGGAGCGAAGATGAAAGTAGATATTTAGAAAGAGGAAGCGTTGGACTGGCTCAGAGTCAGTGAGTTGCCACCAGTAGGATCAGGAAAATCTACAATCAAACCAGAGAAGACAAGATGTGCACTGAGGCCTGGAGCTATTGCTCTAAGAGAAGAGTTGAGTGTAGCCACAAGAGGACATGCAGGCGAGAGATGGGCTCAAGGGAGATGAGGAGCAACCTGGAAAAGTGAAAAATAGTCATATTCAGACACCTTGGGGAAGTCCTGCCACCTGCTTGACCACGTTTTCTGTAGACATTGGCAAAAATGTTTTTCCTGCTGCTCCTTATGTCAGAACTAGCAGTCATGTTGCACAGTGAGTTGAGAAATTGTAACTGAGATTTTTTTTTTTCTCTCAAAAACTCAGTTTTGTGTGAACTCAGGAGCTCATGCTTTTGTCCATAGCTTTAAGATGATCTTTCAGAAATGTTGCCTAGAAGTCACCTTCCCTGAAGTTTCTCCATGTGGCATTTGCTGCATATAAAATACTTGCTCTGTATTTGATTTAGAGATCAGATTTCATGTCACAGTGGTGATGTCTTTCGTAAGTGTCTGTCAGGTTTTATTAAGGTAGATTTTATTATTTACAATGCGACATTACAGGTATGTTTCAGGGAGGTGTTAATTTGTGAGAAGGCTGTGTGGGTGCCTCTATCCTTCCATCAGCATCTGCTGATGCTGGAGGGCTGGTGCTGTCATTCTCTTATTCTGCCATTCAGCAATATTACTCCTCAGGCCAGTAATCTTTTTTGCCTTGAGCAGCTCAGCCTCTGTTTAAGCAGCAGACCATGGAGAAAGGTGAACTCTCCAGAAGTTTAAGAAAAAAGCATTCAGTGTTAACTATTGTCTCCCAGGAATTTGCTGAATTCAAGTGCAAAAAAATACAGTCTAGGCTTTGTGAAAGAAAAAGAAAGGCAGAAAAAAGGTTACCGAGGTTTATCTGGGAAGGATTCCTCAAGTAATGATTTATTACACAATGGTACAGCTGGAAGATGAAGCATATTTGCCTGAGGATGTTACCTGGGGGAGTCTGATGGAGGCTTGTAGGGATGCAGGCAACATCTGGGACTTATGTCATGGAGAGGATGATACAGGAAGATGTAGGAGATGGTCCACCCAACACTGTCCTGGGACAAGTTCATGCTGCACTGCCCAGCACATGCTTTCAGTTTCAGGCTAGAAATATGTGACTGTGGTGTGCTATAACACAACTCGTCAATTATTTTACACACTCTGGTCTGAAAGTAAAACCATATCAATTAGGTTAATAGACCCTAAGACCAAAAAGGTCCATCAACGGACTCAGAGGAGACCTGAAGACCTGGCGTGGAGTAGCCAGTGCGCCTTGCAAAAAGCTGGCCCTGTGTGATGAGAGCATGAGCATGCTCCATTGCCAGACTTGAGGGTCACCAACCATCCCTGGTGTGGTTGAACTTAAATAGCTGATGAGGACCCAGCCAAAACCAACAATATTCTGCAGCTCTTTGTAAATGACCACCCCTAGTTCTATCCCATTTTAGCATATGTATATTTGTCTCCTGGTCCCTATGCATATAGACAGAGCTTGCTGAAAATTTTTTGATCAAGCATTTTTTCTTACATAAAAAAGCACTTTTGTTGAAATACTACTTTTTTGAACTGTAAAAACAGATCAAAATCTGATACTATTTATTTTCATAAAGGCTGTCTCATTTTGTTAAATGATATTAATCATTCTAATTTTGTCTCAAAATTATGTTTAACATCATTTTTTTTTTTTTTCTGGATTAGCTGTGATATTCTACTTCACAAACTAAAAATGTTTGATGGTGGAATCAGTATTGATGGGTAATTTACACTATGTGGTAAATTTTGAAATTTCCTTTGACAAATGCAAACTCCTTTCTGAGAGGGTGAAATTTCCCAGAGGACAGAAATTCTATTTCCCAGCCACCTCTGGAGGAAAACTCATGTGAAAATGACAAGTTCCCCTGCACTGTAATAAAACATTGTCTCAAGTGAGTGCTATTTATGACCAAGCCTCCAAACTATAATTCTTTGGGGAAGCATAAATAGCATCAAACCAAAAAAAAATTTTTTTCCTTAAAAGTGGACAGCTTACTTCCAACTGATTTTTTATTAGTTTTTTGTTTGTTTTTTTTTTTAAAGAAAATCCCTTTTCTGCTGTGAATTGAATTATAATTTCACAATATTTGGTTTAACAGTGTGAATAACACAAAAATGAATAACACAAAAAAGGTCATACTTAGGTCAGATCAAAGTCTGGTATCTTTACTCTGAGGTGGACCAGTTGTAGCAGCTCCAGAAGATGGGATAAGGACAGAAGATCTCAAACTATTCTATCTTCTAGCAATCAGTGACTTGCACTACAGATAAACTAAGAGAAAGTGGAAAGGAAGAGCAGCAAGAAATCCACTATCTCCTTCCTTTCCCTGAGCTTCAACTGCTTTATTTCACTTTCTTCCCCTTTTCAGAGTGAAATAGTTAGTGGAGAACATTTCTTACCTTTATTGGTACAATTCCACCATTTAAAACTCCAATTCAGAAAGTGCCTAAGCACCTACTGAAGTCCCAGTTGCATGCTCAAAATGGAGATCCTGCTCGAGAAAGTTTCCATAATTGATGCGCATAACAGAAGGAATGTTCATTACAAGGTCTGAACTACATAGAAAGTCAAGAAGGGGTAATAGTAAGAAAATAAGTACAGAGACAATGTTTGTAGAAGAGCAAATGAGGAATAAACTGCCCATGAATAAATTTAGGCTGGCAATTAGAAAAAAGTTCCTAATCATTAACACATTCATGTTCCAGAAACAGATTTTTGGTAGGAACAATGGGGCAAAAAGAAGCCAAAATGGGACTTCATGGAGCTTAAGAAATGTCTGCAAGGACTCAGGTGATACAGGCTTGCAACAACAGAACTAGATTCTGTTACCCTGAGGGTCTTAGGAAATTGCCAGAAACTTCACACAGTAACATCTCTTGAAGCAAACCAAGGTGTTACAATATGGTACCTCAATATTGAATGTGCATTACCTGAACTAAATTTCAGTGAAGCTGTAAGCGGTAACAATCCACATAATCCAGTTTACAACAGTTGAGGATCTGATTCTATAACTTACAGTTTACAGACCCTGTAGCAACCACGTTGAAAAATATGGAACATATTTCCTTGAAGCTTTATTGATCTGCAGCCTTGTCTTAATTCAGTAGCCAGTATAAATGCTACCTTACTGACAGGCATGAAAGAAACCAAAGGTGGCTAGGTACAGAAAAGAAATTAACTTTCTCAGCTTTATGTGTGAAAGCTTGAATCCCATAATTTACCTACCCAGGCTGGTTGCCTCTGAAGTCAACAGGTTTTTTCACCAATGAATTCTTTTCCCAAGCATGGGACAGCAGGGGAGGTGTAAGCATTATTTGCCTTAATTTGTCGTGCGCTTTAAAGATTTGAACAGGGATTTTCAAAGCATCAGTATAAAATACTGGGGTTGGAGGTATGCCTAATGACCTGTCAAAAATCAGCCCTCCTCTGTTTTCTCATAGAGGGGAAATCATGTAAGGACGTTTGCCTTATTTCCAATGACAGTAGAGATTGCATAGGTACACAATGGGCATACTGAGTCAAATCTGTCTCTGACAGCATCAGAAGAGCACAACATCATAAGCTGTTTCCCCTGAGAGAATCGCCATTCGTGTCTCATGGACTTTCTGGATTGAGTGTGATTTCTGTTATGTATTCACTACTTCAAAATTGATTTTTCTTTCATACATGTGTTCTGTCTCCCCTTAAGCTCATGTATCTTTTGCAACGGCATACTATGTCAAGCCATTCCTTGGATGAATGATGCACATCCATAAAGAGGGCAGAGTGCGGTTAAGGTAACACAGTACTCAAATCTCAACCTCAGTCTTTGCCCTGAATTTCTCAGCGTGATTCTCCCAACAAAGTATTTCCAGCCATTGGCTATTAGAGAGTGTAGAAGGAGTCACTTTTATTATCTTCAAAGTGAAATTCACATTTATGGAGTCAAGATGTCTTAATGGCACTGTTTTCCGTACTGTATTTCTTCACAAACCATGTAGTGCAATGTCTGGTGACAGGAAGTACCGAGAGACATTAGGAGCGTATGATCACAATGTGATTAAAGTAACTTGAGATCCACTATAAAATGTACCACAGAGGGTCATGCCCAAGTCACTTAATGAGTCTGAGGAAAAATCTTACTGTGAGCCAGTGCTTTGTCCTCATTGCTGCAGCCTCTTTCTCTCCCATGAAAAATACTTTTGCTCAGGATTAGAAATAAATCCCAGGGTTGGGTGGAATAATGCTATTAGGATCACAAAATGAACACAACCTATGCTTAAAATCAAAACCGTAGTAGGTTTCCCCAGAATAGGATTATTTTACAGGCAAACACAGTACCAGATAAAACGTTGAATTCCCTATAACCTCTCTAGCTTAGTTTATGTATAATTCCTCTGTTGATTATTAGAGCTAATAAAAAATGTCTTCCTTTAAAGCAGGAAGAGACTCGTATACCTGCACATACCTATCTCCAGGATAAAGATTTAATTACCTTGAGAAAAAGCTGGAAGAAAAATGAAGCTCAGGCACCTGTTACAGCTGGAAAGATGGTAAGGAGGGCCAGCATGCAATAATTAAATCTTTATCACCCAGAAAGGAGTCTGCAGCCTGCAGTGTGTTCCTGGTGAATATCACCATGTTTATTTTTAAACCTACTCCCTGCCAGCATGTCCTAAAGTCATTTCATATACACAGCTGGCTGGGAAGAGGCGGGCTGGAACTTGAAAAAGCAAGAGCTAAAAGGAGAAAGAAAAGGGCTAGCTAAAAAGTTAGCAGAAAAAGGGCTGGGATGGAAACCATCCAAGCCCAGCAATAGGTGACCTATATTTTCAAACCTGTCTGAAAAGCCAGATTTCCCCCATCTTGGTGTCCCTCTTTCCTGAAGATACTGTATTTTTTCACTCTTTGCTTTTCAGTTCTTCTGGAAATCATGCTGTTTTAGATGAGGTGACAAAATATGGATTTAGGGACTGATGCCTCCCAGAGGAGGACCAACATGGACACAGCTGAGTGAGTTTTGCAAATGCTGAAAAACCAGTCGGAGATCTTTTGCAATATGTGTGAGCAACTGCAGTGACTGCACCATATGGCTCCATCATGCTCAGTGCTGTCTTCCCCTGCACACCAATATGAGCCTGATTAGCCCATGGGTTTTTTGTCTGTTGGTCACGCTGGACCACAGCCAGTCCAAGTCTCTTTTTGATCTGGGCATTGGGCTTCTTTTATACAGAAAACCAAACCGTGGAAAAGTAAATTATTCTGTTGATGTGTATAAAACAAGCGAACCTGCATCATATTTATTTATTCATTCATTCATACGTGTCCATCCATCCTCAGAAGACATGTGAAGTTATGTCTGTGCACATGCAGATTAATGTGTGAAAGTCTGTGTTCATTTAAAAACTTTGCTGGAGAAGTCACAGGTAACCAACTGCATTAAATAGCCCAATGCATCATGGCAAAGGGACACATTATTCACAGAATCACAGAACAACAGGGGCTGGAAGGGACCTCTGGAGATCATCTAGTCCATCCCCTCTGCTAGAGCAGGGTCATCCAGAGCAGGTCACACAGGACCACGTCCAGGCGGGTTTTGAATATCTCCTTGGAAGGAAACTCCACACTTCTCTGGGCAGCCTGTGCCAGTGCTCTGTCACCCTCACAGTAAAAACTTTTTCCCTCATATTCAGACGGAACTTTCTGTTTTCCAGTTTGTGTCCATTGCCCCTTGTCCTGTCACTAGACACCACAGAAGAGTCTGTCCCCATCCTCTTGACACCCGCACTAGAGATATTTATAAGCATTGATGAGGTCCCCTCTGTCTTCTCTTCCTCAGGCTGAACAGCCCCAGCTCCCTCAGCCTTTTCCACGATGTGCTGTTTGGCAAGAGAGATGCAACACCTGCAGCATCCATCAGAGCAGTTCTCACAACCTTCGTTGGGTCTATGATTCCATTTTCTACCATATTTACAAAGTCCCCAAGCA
>KL269107.1:29129-43307 GCA_000699545.1 Podiceps cristatus | reverse complement strand
AATAATAATTAAAAAAATAATAATACTTGCCTGCTATCTTAAGTAAGGTCATATTTGATAATACTAGATTTATTTCTAATGAAGGTACTTATGCAGCCCTTGAAGATGTTGAAGTTATGGAGAGGTTTATAATTTTTGAGATACCTGTCCTCAGAAAGAGAATCTAGATGATTTGTCCCAAATTCTGCAGGAAGTCTGAAGCAGTGACTTTGACACCGGCTCATTGAGGGCATTAAATTCACATATGAATTTTCCTGCCAAAGCCTACATGCTGTCCAGATCTCAGTATTGGTTGTCTAATTCAAATATGGCATGTGCTTGTTTCAGAAGGAAACCTTGTTAATAGTAGAACTTGCCGTGTGTTAAGGCAACAGAGCATGCTTTGTCCATGAGAGGTTGGGATGATCCACCTGGTCTGTGCTCCAAACACTGTTGTCTCCTTGGTGTCAATCGAAGAATACAGTGATTGGTTGTACTGAGTAATTTGGAACAGTTTTAATTGGAACCAGGTGAAAGTCATCCAGCACAGTTTGGTTTAGAAGCAACGTGGATGTGCCAAAAGGGAAATTGTTCTATACAGAGTGTCAAGCCTGTCAAAGCTCCATCTTTAAAAAAGTTTCACACTTCTGAAATTCTTCAAATCACTGCCTGATATTGTCCAACAAGAAAACAAAAAAGTCTTCATTTGATTTGAATTTTTTTTTTTCTTACAGCTATAAAGTTCAAAATGCTTTAAAAGTTGGAACTTTTGGTACTAAAGAACATTTAAAAGAAAATTCTATGACTGGTAGAGAATAATTGATTTTTGAAGTAGGCAGGAGATGCTGGTGGTATATGATATTTTAAGCAAGACATTTAAGAGACAAGAAAAACATGGAATTCTGAACCCATGAAGTAAGATAGAAGTTTTTTCCCCAAAGGCCCCCAAAGCACTCTGTTCTTAAACTCATGCAATAAATCCCATCTGTTTCTGAGAAACATACTGTAGTGGCCAATCTTTCATTACACTCTACTCCTCCTCTGAAGGCACTGAAAATCCTTGGTGAGGAACTGTCCCCCTTCCTTTACAAATCCAAAGCATGGCCATACAAAGGGAGATCTATTTTAAGGATGCCACATCTGGCAGTCAAACTAGCAAACTGGGCAGTTTGCATGAACTGAACTCTGAAAAGCTGGAGGAACATTTATTCTCTTTTCAGTTACGTTTTCAGGGGTGACGAAGAGCGATACTTCCCTTCTCTTCCTCCCTATTCCCCTACTTACTCTGGCTGTTTAGACTATCAGCTTTCAAGGAGATCATCTCTTACTACCTGCTCGCACATTAATGAGTCTCTCATTTCTGTAGGGACCTCATATTATGTTGTTAGTAGCAGTGTATCATCATATTCTTCATTTATAAAAAAAAAAATGATGAAATATTCTGTTAGCAGGATTTAACTCACAACTATGAATGAGCCACATATTAGGATCAAAGCATCCACACATGAAAAACCCCTAACAACAAAAATAATCACTGAATGGTTTTCAGCAGTTCCCCAAACCACTTCCCAGTAACATGTACGTTCAAGACACTTTATACATAATTTTTATGATTTTTTATGTATTTTTCCTTTGTACTTCTTTCACTGTCAGATTTTTAATCTCCAAGATGAACAATAGTCTTTGAACATGATATTTTATGCTAAGTCCACAAGACCTTTCATTTCAAAAGGGTGCCTCGCTTTTTAATTTTCTACCTAGCTCAAGGTCTTTACCTTCACCTTGATCCCAAAAGATCATCACTTTTTAGTTTCTATTGCTGTGTGTAACTGGGACTGTGAACATTATTCATCTCTGAAGATGAGGCACTGGCCACTGAGACCCTAATTCATGATTATTTTCATTGTGTGAGTAACAGTAGCATTGCCTTGTGCTCTAAAAGGTACTATGCACTCCTGTAATCACAGTAGGGTAGAATCTGGAAAATAACTCACATTTTTGCATGCTCTTACTTAAATATTTCAAAATCATTATAAGAACTAAAAAACAAAAAAAATCATTTATGAAATAAACTTTAACAGGATTTACACAGAAAGAGCATAACACCAAAAAGGCTCTAAATTGGTTTCAGCATTTTCTATAATGTGTTTGGAACATGATAGTTTCTCAGTAAATGAAGAAATTAAAACCAGATGGCCCAGAACATGGCAGTTTCACGAAGAGGCTGACATTAGCCCACTTAACCATTCTTTTACAAGACTTAGCAGTTACTGAGTAAAGACTGCTTTTGAAGCTATACTCAACATGTACAACTACTGGGTGATATTTGTGGAGTTTTCCAATGTGGGTACTTATGTGAGTCCTGATGGAGAGAAAAATGTAATTTGTACACAGTTCACCTTTCAAAGAAGATGCACACTCATCGCCACAGCTAAGCTTTTGGAGTGGGATTCATCTGAAGAACTGAGGAGCTCTACGTTCAGTCTCGCCTCCTTGGTCTCTCATTCCAGTCATCAGGGACCTACCCAATGCATCCAGATCATTAAAGGAGAAAGGAATCTTCTCCTAAAAGCACGCGTTCCAAATAAGTTAAAGAATTGTGGTGGAAAGAAGCCATTTCTTTCCTCTGATTAACAGCTAGTGTGGCCTCACTGGTACCAATCACCTGCTTTGTATATGCATAGGTAGAGGTTAAATTGCTCATGAAGCAAATGTGGGAGCAATATCATGTGCTCCCAGGAGAAGGATATGAGAAAAAAAAAGAATGAATCTGGACAGTCTTCACATTTTCTGTTGAAATCATCCCAAGCTTCCAGCCCTGCTCACACAGTATGTAAGATGCATGTTGGAGAAGGAACAGATTCCTGGGGAAATGACCCCTAACCATAAAGACAAAGCATCATCCTGCTGCCTGAATTACCCTTGGTAGTCCAACAATTTTTGAGGTCTTTCTCCCCAGAAAGGCACAGCCTCATGAGCACGGGTTGAGGATGGCTCTTCATGCTGAGCAGCTAGTGCTCCAGCCTGAGCTCGCCAACCAGAAGGCCTCAGTACCTCAGGGGTGTTTCTTTGAGAGATTGAACCTGCCTCCATGTGTAAGTCTTCATTCTCACCTGAGGACGTGTGAGGTCAAGGCTGAGCAATAGAATAAGAACTGGAATAAGAACTGGATGACTGTGCCCAGTTCTGAGCTCCTCAGTACAAGAGAAAGACGCGCATATTGGACAGAGCCCAGCAAAGGGCCATGAGGGTGATTAAGGGACTGGAACACCTCTCCTGTGAGGAAAGGCTGAGAGAGCTAGGACTGTCTAGCCTAGAGAAGAGAAGGCTCAGGGTAAATACATATTAATGCATTTAAATACCTGAAAGAAGGGCGCAAAGAGGACAGAGCCAGGCTCTTTTCAGTGGTGCCCAGTGAAAGCACCCCAGAGGCAATAGGTGCAAACTGAAATAAAAGAGGTTCCATCTGAACATCAGGAAACACTTTTTCACTGTGAGGGTGACTGAGCACTGGAACAGGTTGCCCAGGGAAGTTGTGGAGTCTCACTCCTCGGAGATATTGAAAAGCCATCTGGACACGGTCCTGGGCAGCTGGCTCTAGGTGGTCCTGCTTGAGCAGGGGGGTTGGACCAGGTGACCAACCTGGTCCCTGCCAACCTCAACACTCTGTGATTCTGTGATGCTGTGAACAATATCCCGTTACTCACCTACTGTGCAGAATGAGTAGAAGTTGTTAGAGGAATAAAAAGAACATAAATATAGGGACCCAACACAGACTTTTTCTCAGCATACAATAGCTCTTAAAGAATAAACAATACACAGTGATTTATAGGGGAGAATTACACATGCTCGTGTAAAGAACGAGAGTTTATAAAGTATATAAACAGCCTTTACAGCTTGAATTCACTTTCATCACAAAAGCAATGTCATTTCATTCCTACCACAGGGGCTGACTATGGACTGCAGCTGAATGAACTCAAAGTTCATTCATCACGGATCTCCAAATTTCAGTTTATTGCCAGGCTGGGAGTCCTTGACATTTAGCAGCAGTCTCTTCTTTGGTTTTCAAGAGTAGAGTTTGATGGAATGATTCAGAGTGACAATTATTTTACTATCACTTAACTAGTTACTCTTGGTCAGATGAGCTATAGTAAGATATTAAGTACAGGCTTGTAGCTGCAGGAAAGACTTAACGCTCCTGTTAAGGCTTTACAAACTCATACCTTTATGCCTTCTGACAACTCAAATTTTCTACTTTTTGTTTGGCGAAGTAACCTTTAAGTTGTCAAAGCCTTTCAAAAGTGCTGCAGGGAGGGGATCTGTCCATGCCTACGGCCCCTGTCATATGCCCAACTTACTGAAGTCCAGGATATACTTACCTACCCATATTATGAATCACAATTGTATAGCATTAATTTGTAAGTGCAAAGGGTTAACAAATGCAAATAATGAGAGGGCTTTCTATCAAACCTCTACTTCCTTTCATGTGGACTGGTTTTTACATAGATTTCTTTCCCTCTTAGACACAGATCCTCTTCTTTCAGCTTGTCCTCATTGGCACAAAAGGAAGTTGCTTGATGAAAACCTGAAAGATGCTCTCATGCATATTTACAACCTCTTCTAAAACCTTTGTGTGACACAGAAAAAGGCTGGAGACAGAGTCATCACTTGGAAACAGAAGAAAACAAAAAATAGTCTATCTTGAGGCATCTGAAAACCTAGAGAGAAGTGAACAGATAATTTTTGTTTGATTTCCACTGATAGACGGTTAAACCGGAAACACACCTCAACACTTAAAACAACACAGATCTTTCTGTTCCTTCAAAAAGAACGTTTCTCACTCTTTCTTTCTAGTCTGTTTTCCAGACTGCTTCAAGTTTCACGCTGAATGGACTGCACCTATTCCCACCATTTTAATCAAATACATCGAATTGCTTTGTACTTTGAAATGATGTAAGGCATATGCAGATGTAGTTTGCAGACTAGATGAGTACTACTGTGGATGATTTCAGTGAAGTTCCATACAAAATAGTTAGGGACAGTAGGATTTTACAGAACAAACGGGAATAACTCAGATGACTGGGGTTTACTACAGCTAGTGAAAGTAGTTCCCTCTTTTCCAGGTTGTTTTCCCAAAGATAATGAACTGTCCTACATATGGATGTCATTGGAGTATTAGTTTACTGTTAGGGATATAGTGGAAGTATCAGATGGCCAGAATAGAGGAAATAATAACAAAAATTCTTATTAATGGGACAAAAAAGGGAAAGATCTTACTTGAAATGGTCCAAATTCATTCTTCCAGAAACTATCAGCAATTTTCATTAATATCTAAAGCTCATCAGGGTCTAATTTGCTCCAAGCATGTGCAAAGTCTATCTGTCTAGTTGGCCAGGCTCTCCCATGCTGCTTGTGCTTCATTAATTACGTACTGGTAGCAATGATATTATAGCAACTCCAGCTTTCCTCCTCTCCTCATTTAATCTACTCTTTAAGATATTATGGTGACTGTAAGAGTGGAGTAGTTGCAGGCAGAAGTTGGTGAAACTCTTGGTAGCAGTTATTCAGACTTTACCACCCACTTCTCTCCTCTAAAAACTGTAGTCAGGTAGTCCAAGAAGTATTGGGAATTTCTTTTCGTATTTACTGGATTCATCAGGGAAACAAAGAAGAAAAAAAAAATCCCTGAAACCTACAGAGCTTGAAGTGTTTGTATAAAACAAAGCCATATTCTCTTCTCAGTGCAAAATGGCTTTTCTTTTTGGGGATTTAATTTATTTCTATAAAAACACAGAAGACTTGAAAAAATTGAATAGTTTGTTTTCTGTTCAAAAAACCCCCATTTAATTCAGTTTCAAGAGCTTTTGCAAGTGTTCAGTTGGTTTGAAAATGTGAATACTTTTTTTTTTTTTTTTTAAATTCCAAATGGACTGGAAAAAGTTTTTTAATCACACAACTCTATTTTGGCACACAAAGAGATCCATTATTTCCTAGAGATTTACAGGCTTTATGGACAGGTAGGCCTTCAAATAGGTCTGAAAGAAAATAATGCTGTGTATAGCTGCAGACTCCTATAGGTAATACCCCTATAGGTAAAACAAATGCAGGGGTCTTTTTTTTTTTTTTCCTATACTCCTTAACACAGTGGTTTGCAGGTCCTAACCCATCACTACAGGTCTTAATAGCCGTCACACAGCACTAAAACATGCAGTGAATATGTTAACAGACTGTTCCCCATTGGGATACAAGAGTTGGAAGGCCACAGTGAATTCTATCGGATCTATTTTAGAGTACCTCAGGAAGTGCCCATTCCCATATGTAAACTCCTGCAGCAGAATTCAAGTCAGGCCAAAGTCCTGTAGCTTAGCTTCATTCCACCTTCATCAGCAACTTTAAAACCAATCCCAGATTTTCAGCTATCTATTGACACAGGAGCAGTAAGCTTTGGGTCACATCAGCCCAGTTCCCCTTGGGCAAAGGAGGACAGAGACATCCTGAACAGCTGTAGCCATTTCTGGTTTGTATCCCTGTTCATAACTGTATTGTAAAGCCAGACAATAGATGTAGGAGTAGACCAAGAAAGGGACTTATGTCACTTCCAGAACATGACAGGCAGTTTCATGATCACTTGTGTAGTGACTCAAGACCTGTGCAGACCCTTAGCATATTAGTGAAACTTACTCCTATGCCTAAGTGACTATGTAGACTTGACTTTGGGTGTGGCACAATGCAGAGAAGGAAGACTTCAGATATTCTGTTCAGATAGGCTGGAGCACCTCTCCTATGAAGACAGGCTGAGAGACAGTTGGGGCTGTTCACCCTGGAGAAGAGAAGTCTGCGGGGACACCTTATAGGGGCCCCCTTATAGGGGCCTGCAAGAAAGCTGGAGAGGGACTTTTGACAAGGGCATGTGGTGATAGGACAGGGGTAATGGCTTTAAACTGAAAGAGAGTATATTTAGATGAGATATTCAGAAGAGATTCTTCACTCTGAGCATGGTGAGTCACTGAAACAGGTTGACCAGAGAAGTTGTAGATGGCCCATACCCGGAAGTGTTCAAGGCCAGATTGGATGGGGCTTTGAGCAGCCTGGTCTGGTGGAAGGTGTCGCTGCCCATGGCGGGGGGTTGGAACTAGATGACCTTTAAGGTCCCTTCCAACCCAAACCATTCTGTGATTCTATATGGACCTGGGCATCACACTTTCAATTGGCCCTGGGACTCTCCCCACTCAGTACGTAGACATCTTTAAACCTGAGTCTGAAGAGGCTTGTGTCCCATGAGGTAAAAATGCCACCTAATGATAGGCTTTGGATTCTTCTGTTGAAAGGAGCTACTCTTTAATTTGTCTTCTAAAGCACCGATACCTTGGGATAAATTAGTTGCTCATATGTATATGACTAGTGTTATTTGGTATTTGGTATTCTGGATGGATACATGAGGATGGCAAGTATCGTACAGGACCTACAGCAGATGCACACCCTTTTGGGGAGGAAGCTGGAAGTCAAGTAAAATTCAGCATTATTTCCAGAATAAAACCTTGTATCTATCTTTAAGCAGTCCTGTCCCAGATCTAAACTTGCAATTAGAGGACTTTAGACATCTCCAAGACCTATCTTAACCTATTTTCAGACATCTCAGGTATCTGGATCTGAAGGCACCCTAAGGCATTTCTGACCTGCAATCTCATTTTCTGTTCTTGAGAACATAAAAATTGCATTGTTTTTAGTGTATCAGCAGTTTCAGTGATAGCTGTGAGGTTTCTTTTATCATAAATTATTAAATGTGCTATATACAGCAGGATTTTATATGATGTGCCTTAGATTTTAAATCAGATTTAATATTGTAACAATTGTTTTCACTTCACTCCCTTGTTTGTTTCAACCACCCATTACTTTGTTTAGATTAGCAGTAGCTTTGGGCAAAATTTTCCTGAATATATTTTGACCTGGGACTGGGAATTGCAGCACTGCTACCTTTCTTGTCTTTGTGCATGAGACTAAAAGCAGCACTTAAATGCCACGTAAGGTCTAGACAAGGATTTTGGAAACAGAGTCACACACTGATTTATGTGAATTTCATTTATGGCAGCATAGAAATGATATGGGCTAGAACAGAAGGAAGCAGTTACCCAGAAGAATTTCATACTTACTCTTTGATCTTGCAATTGCTTAAACACCATTTCTTCTGCAGAGCAACACTTCAGAAACAGGATGAAAAGAGTATTTTAATAGCAAATGAAGTTATTACAAATGGATTGTTTTGCCCCTTCAACTTCCAGCCTCCAGCCTCCAACCTGACACATGTATTTCTGATGATGAATTGCGGTTGTCTGCCTTCACAGGTAGAAGATACTGCATGTCAAAATGCTTTTTTTACAGAAGTGGGGAGACCCAAACCAGGAACAAATGGCTGTCAGTGAAAAAAAAACCTCAAAACCCAAAGATTTACCAGTCACCTGCGTAGTTGTACCTGACGATTATTAGAACAAACTCACAGAGAATAAATTGCATTTACCACCCTGTGAAGTTTATAAAAGCAAGATAAGGAACACTCCTAGAAATTATGATTTAGTCAAACACAAAGTAGATTTTAACCAGACAAGTGTTACTGCCTCATTTTGGTGGCTGAAAAGCATCTGGACTTCTGCGTTTAAAGACTATGCAGCTCCTGCTTCGCGGCTCAGAGCACTTCAACCCACCGAAGAATGGACCATGCATTGGTAGCATTTGAGGATGAGCTGGAAGGTGTTTTTCAGCCCATAGATACTTCTCAGGATCTTTACATAAAAACATTTTGAAGAGTTTCACCTCTGCACCGATGTGTTCGCAGCTGGATGCCCATTGCCAGGTTTCCTTGAGCAGCAGCCTGATCTGGGTCTGACCGTTTCATAGTCCCAAGGAACTGCAAACACTAGCCAATCATTATAGCCAAGACCGAGCGCTAGTATTCAAGGTTTACCCTCCTTAGGTAATATTCGAACAGTACAAATCAATTTTCTCAGAAAGTAAATGTTGTGGTCCGGAGCAGAGTCAGCCCAGTGGTGTGTTTCATGTTCTGTGGTCGTGCCTCCTGCCCACAGCTGAACACAAATGAGGAGAGTGAACTCTGGTAGGATTGCAAGGAGCTGAGGTAGATGGGAAGGATGCTAAATCCTGCCGCCTACACACTGAAAAACTTGCAAGGTCAGTGCTGAGAAAATATACTTCTCCCTGTCCTTAAAATTCAGGCAAATATGTTTCAATTGTTAAAGCTTCTTAAATCGTGAAGCTTGGAAAACCTTGAGCAGGTAGGAGAGGTGGGGAGCCTGATCTCCATGGAGACAGCTGACAGCAACTACGGCATGGTCCAACATTAAAGCAGCTGCTTTATCACATATGTGTTTGAACTTCTCCTTTCTCAGGCGCTGAAACGAGCTGAATGTGGCTTACCTCAGCTTTTCAAAGATCAAGGACATCCACAACAAAACCTTTGTGGGAACACAGTCATTCACATGTGGCATAGAGGCAACTGGCAATTGCTAAGCTTCCTCAAAGGTCCTCCTCCCAGAGGCACAGGACTCCTCTGCACCCCTCAGATCCCATGGATGTGGTCTCCCTCGGGACTGTTTTGCCCAGGACTAACCGCTGGCTGTGTGACCACCATGGGGCATTGCTGTGCATGAAAAAAAAAATGGACAGGCCCACCTGACGAGGGGACGTAATATAATCAGTGCATTTAGGCTATAGGGAACAGTGAGATGCAAGTACTACAGAATCAAAGAATAGTTTGGGTTAGCAGGGACCTTTAAAGGTCATCTAGTCCAACCCCCCTGCAATGAACAGGCACATTGCTGGCTCATGTCCAGCTTTTCATCCATCAGCACCCCCAAGTCCCTCTCAGCAGGGCTGCTCTTGATCCCTTCCTCCCCCCAGCCGGTGTTGATACCAGGGGTTGCTCCATCCCAGGTGCAGGACCCTGTGCTTGGCCTTGTTGAACCTCATGAGGTTCACATAAGCCCACCTCTCAAGCTTGTCCAGGTCCCTCTCGATGGCATCCCATCCCTCAGGTATAGCAAGTGCACCACTCAGCTTGGCGTCTTCTGCAAACTTGCTGACGGTGCACTTGATCCCACTGTCTATGTCATTGATTGAGATCTTAAACAGTACTAGTCTCAATATGGACCCCTGAGGGACATCGCTTGCAGTGATCTCCGCCCGGACATTGAGCTATTGACTGCTACCCTCTGGATGTGACCAATTCCTCATCCACTGAACAGTCCACCCATCAAATCCATCTCTCTCTAATTTAGAGAGAGGGATGTCATGGGAGACTGTGTCAAAGGCCTTCCAGAAGTCCAGATAGACAACATCAGTAGCTCTTCCCTTGTCCACTGATGTAGTCGCTCCATCATAGAAGGCCACCAGGTTGGTCAGGCAGGACTTGCCCTTGGTGAAGCCGTGCTTAGAAGCAGCCTCTTTACAGCCCTGAACTACGGCTTAGGGTGTACTGCAAATAACCCTCCACAAATAAATTCTTCCCTATGGGGGTGGTGATGCACTGTAAGAGGTTACCCAGAGAAGCTGTGGCTGCCCCATCCCTGGAAGTGTCCAAGGCCAGGTTAGACGGGGCTTTGAGAAATCTGGTCGAGTGGGAGGTGTCCCTGCCCATGGCAGGGGGTTGGAACTAGGCAATCTTTAAGGTCCCTTCCAACCCAAACCCTTCTGTGATTCTTTTCTATGATTCTATAAAAACCAAGTGATTGTGAACACCATGAAAATGTCAAAATCACCTAGTTTAGTCAAAGCAGAATCTGTTTCCTTTGGAACAAGAGAGCATGTAACACCCAATAAAAGAAAAGAAAAGAAAAGCTTAATTTTGCCCAAGCTTACATGAAACAAACAAATGAACAAAAGGGAACAAGAAAGTGACAAAGAGTAAAATGAAGTTTGGATTGAATCTGAACCTGGAGCAAAATCTGACCAAGTTAAGAAGAACTAAAATTTGAAAGTTATAATGGGAATTTTTCTTCAAATTTCTATAAGGGCTTATCTGCCTTGAATGGAATGTGAGTTTATTAAACAATATATTTGGTGAAATCATAGAATCATAGAATCATAGAAAGGTCTGGGTTGGAAGGGACCCCAAGGATCACAGAGTTCCAACCCCCCTGCCACAGGCAGGGACACCAACCTCCTGGCCTGGATCTCCTGTAACTCTGTAGGGAAGATCTATAATGTTTTCAGAATTATAGTACAATACAAAACACATTAGCTATTCTTTTGTTTGGTTGGTTGTTTTGTTTTGTTTTCCCCTTTCTCTCTGGTTCTGGCTACATTCTTAAAGGTTAATCTCAATCTATTGGAGGTTTTCTAATGATTTTCAGTGGGTTTTAGAGCAATTCTGTGAATGTGACACAATCTTATTCAGAACTTATTTTCAAAGTCTTCTGTTCATTTAAATCTCTCCAGTCTTAGAGAGGATTTTGCTCCCACACCGCACAAGTAGTTCAACAAGATTAAATTCTGCTATGTTAAAGCAAAAACATGGGAGCAGTCTCATAATATTTCATCCTCATTGTGTTTACAAAACCAGCCTCAGGAACAAAAAATGAATGAAAATTGGGTTAAGACGGTCCTTACCCTAAAGAGAGGGAGCACTAGATATGTAATCACAGTAATTGTGCAGCCATCCTTGATAGAGAACCTCCGCTAGAATAAATCAGCACAGTTCTTCATGATTTCAGCTCTCAGACACCTTCTAGAAGGAGTGACATGGGGTATGTCCTTCTGGGTAACAGGAGTGAATGACTTCACGTAACGCTATAAAAGGGTTCTCAAATAGCAGCTCCCGGTGTAGTTTCGTTATGTAACAAATTCACTTTTTTCAAGGTAATTTTTGCAAGGCAGCATGGTAATGTTATTAATTCCCTGTCTTTATCGTGCTATTCCAGGAACAAATTGTCCTCATCGTGAACGCTGATGTGAGGTGTCAAGAGTGCTTATGGCAGATTCTCCAAGTAAGCGAGACTGCATAGTAAAGTACACAGTATTGAAAGACTTTCTATGCCTTGCAGTGCAAAGAAACAAGACAATGTTCCAGGGGAAACTGAGGCAGAGCAGAAAAGAATTTCTCTGTATCTTGTACAAAATGTAGAGCTTTCTTAGGGAGGGCTTGAAAACAATTTAAGGATTGCAAACAAAGGGCCAGAAGTGCTGATGCAAAACACATTGTACAAGAGGAGTAAATCTGTTTAAATAACTGAGATGCTCTTGTTCCTTTATATCGCTCAGATATACTGAAAAGACTACCATTTAATCTTAGAAATAAGTTCTGGCATACAACTGATAGCATAGATTTCAGGAATTTATTGCTGTTTGTGATAATGTTCCCTCTGAGTTTATTTTTCTGTGGCTGTAAATGGAAAATATGTCTAGTAGAGAACTAAGTTGAAGGACCTAAATATGTTAAGTCTTTTCTTCAGAAAATCCTAAAATAACTGTTTCCTCCATTTTCTGGACCCCATAAATCAAATTGTCTTCAGCTGTAATTACATTCTTGCTCAGTGTAGAAATAGAGTTAAGTTCAGGTTACTCTGGTGACTGCCACTTCCATAATCTAATATTTGAATTTTTTTCTTAGAAATAATCTTCTACACTAAGATTTAATTTTTGTTTTATAGGAGAACTTCAAATAAGGCTGCATATTGGGAGTAACTATTAAGTCTTTGCTTTTGTAAGTCTGTACCATGAAAGTAATTTGTTTGAGAATAACCTGGTTTTTGTTCTGGGAAAATGGATCCAGATCCATGCTTGGCAAAAATGGTGGCATAACTGAAATGACTAAGCTAGCAGCCTTCTCCTCAATGACCTTCTCCAATTAAATGGACCATCAAATGTTTTTTTCAGTTGGATTTAGGTGTGTGCTCTATTCCTTAGCTGTGTGCTCTAAGATTACAGGGGAAGGCATGATTGTGGCCTCCTGAGCAGCACTTACAAGCAGGAAAAAGTGTAGGGACTTTTTGTGTAGAAAAATAGATTTCTTAATTAAACATTTCTGATAAGTGCCTCAGGGGTAAAACCAGGACAATCTGTATGCATAAGATTTTAACTTCCAGGTAGATGAAGAACCCGAAGCTGAAAAGTGCTCATTTCCCTCACACAGGCAAGCCAGTACTTTCAAAAGACAACCTTTTATTGATCTTTTCACAACATGCAGAGCTGTCAGTCTCAAGGGCCATGCTGTGTGAGACTCTGTATACACACAATGTGAAACATTGTCCCTGGATCCATTTTGGACACTCCTCGTAAGAGCAGGGCTTATCTGCCATAGCATGAAAAGTGGTACCATGAAACACCAATGCCATGAAATTCAAAGTTATAGGGTTGACAAATATAAGATTCATGCACAGTGCAATTATACAAGATGCATTTCAAGTCATAGATTTGACTCAAATTTAGATGTCTACTTGTGAAGCTCTGCCTGCAATCTGAGTGTCTCAAATCTTGTTACAGCTAGTAGAAATCTAGCCAGTGAAGTGAGAGAAGCCTCCAGATACAGCAGGTTGGATGTAACGAGCTTATTTGAGACGCCCTGGAATATCTTTTCTGGCTTCCATCTTACATTCAAGTGGATTTAGGTCTCCTTTATTTCCACCTGCTTGTATTGATACCCCAGGTCATCTCAAGCTGCATTATGTGTGTCTTCCTAAGCATAATTTGCTGTCTGGACTCTGCTGCTTGTATTGACGACTCCAATGAGTATAATGTAAGCTTAAACCAGCTCAGATAGATGCACCTTAATTTAAATGTCTCACTTTGCACAATGAATCCCAGCTTTGGTTTATTCCTTCAGTATTCAGGTCTGACACCAAATCTCCATGAATTTGTGGACCATGACGGTGAAGATCAGGCTTTAGTCAACGCTCCACATGTCATGGCAAGAAGTGGATGTCTGTCTCTAAGGAATAGGTGTACTGCAAGTATCTAGTCCACACTTCACGGTTAATAATACTCACAGAAAGAATTAGGCTAAGAAAGTCTAAGTGTGTCCATTACCAATTGCTGAGGGCAAAAGAATTGTTGGAGTTGACATGGGACAGACTAAGCAACCAAATTTTACTTACAAGTCACCTTTGTTTCATTGGAATGTCACATATCATTCATGATTAGTGTATAGGAACACCGAGGTCTGAGGTGCTCACAAGACAGATATCTCTTGGA